>CM029376.1:7714398-7721203 GCA_017165825.1 Hepsetus odoe
CACTTGTTGCTAAATCACAGCTAATAAACTACAACTATTCAGTTCTGATTCTTACAGTGTGTTGCAGTTTTACAGGATTCATTTCACTAAAGATTTACTTAAAAGAATCTTCTATCTGCCAAGCGTAAGCAGATCTGTCTACTTTAATGTTTTTTCAGAATAGTCAAAGTGCAGGACATGTGTTTCTGGGAGCTACATTTCAGATTGTAATGACAAATCTTTATAATCATCATCAGTATTCCAGCCCTCACAGGGTGAAAGGAGAGGACAGCCTGGACAGGTTGTGTGTCCATCACATGGTAGACTAACACAGGCACCCCTTGGGTGCAGTCTGTCTCCAGTCTACATGATGTTCATGTCTTTGAACTGAGGGAGGAAACCTCGAGCCCCTGGAGGAAACCAAAACAGACACGGTAAGTACACAAATAAAGGACTCAGGCCATCCCAGCTAGGAGCTGAACCAGAACCTCCACTGTGAGGCAACCTTGCAGACCATCGTGCTACCATGCACCTTAAATGATGTCTGCCAAGAAAAATGTTAAAAAAAACATTTTTACCCCTTAAAGGAAAGCAACATGTGAGAGATTTCTCAAATGCGCTGGAAAATTTTTGATCCTGACCAATTAAAATATTAACATACCTTAGCGTTTTGCATTTTTGCACTAAGCCAAGGCCATAACTTGACATCTCACATCAATACGATATATATCAGTGTTTCTCTTCTAAATATACATTCTTTTTTACACAAGCCTGAAAAGTAATGGTTTAATATGTTTGACAAGGTTAGGCGGCAAGAGTGATAACGCAACATTTTTCCTCGACTCTTTCTAAAAGTCGAGAAGTGAAGTGGACAAGTGGTGTGATCTACTATAAGTGGAGCATTCTGAACAGTCAGTAGTTTTTACATTGCATTCTGGGAGCGTTCAGGTTAAAGTCCCAGTTCACTGGAGCGATTTGGATGATGGAACTCTAAAAAATGCAAAATTCTCAGAGCAGCACCCTAATTACGGAACTAGTGAGCTATTTGAAACACACCCTAAGGCTGCACATCTGTCACCTATGTGTACTTTGTAGGCCCATCCTGTAATTATTGCCCTCAGCTCTGTCTGTACTACCTGATGTGTTTATGGTCCTTGTCGTTTCGCTGTGCTCTGCTTCTCACTGTTGTGTTTTATCCTGTTTGTAGTTTGAAGGAATGAGTATCAGTCTGCCTGTTTTTTTGTTTCTTTGTTTCCACTGACTTTAATAAGCCTCTACAGCCTCGACAGTTTGAGTTGCCTCTACGCCTGCTGCCTTAGAAAAGCCCTTGAATTTCTTTTTAAATACATTGGGACCGAAATGGTGCTTTTATCCTGTGTTTGGGTTTTAGTGCTGAGAGGCTTCACTTTGTGCATAAAGCAAAAAAGAACCACATAGCCGGGCCTTTTGATGGAAAAACTTCAACCAAGCTCTGGTACAAACAAATCAAATGTGCAGGCAAAGTTCACACACTTCCCAGAAACAAAAACTGCGTGCATGCATGCACTTCCAGGTTTTAAGTGGCAGACCTGTGTAATTGTGTGTGTGTGTGTGTGTGTGTGTGTGTGTGTGTGTGTGTGTGTGTGTGTGTGTGTGTCTTGTGTCTTTAGTAACCACATCCCTTTACTGGAATGAAGGATAGTATGGGGTCTACATTCAAACTCTAACAAAACACAAACATCTAGTATGATTATACACACACACACACACAAACACACACACACACACACACACACACACACACACACAACCATATACAGACAATCCAACACAAAAGAAACATTCACACACCCCTGTAAGACATGCTCTGCTAATTTAGGGTGTCTAGCAAAATTCCACTAAATCTACAAATCTCTCCAGGGAGCAGGAAGGGATAAAAGGGGGATGAGGGGATTAGATAGAAGAAAAGGGTGACAGAGAAAGACAGAGAGATGAGAGAGGGAGAGAGGGAGTGAGGGAGGGGGCCAAAGAGAAGAAGGAGAGTGGGACAGTAAAAGTGTGAGAGCAAGAGAAAGAGAAGGAGCGAGAGAGAAGAGAAGAGACAGAGGACAAGAGAAGAGTGTGAAATGCAAGTGAGAAAAAAAGAAAAATATGAGCACGGGAGTGAAAAAGGAAAGAAAGAGAGAGAGACATTAAAAGTAAGCACATTGCGGGTTCCCTGGAAGTCCCACTATTAATCTTGCTGCAATGTTTGTTTTCCGACTATAATATTAAATCACTATGAAGGCCGTTTCTCTTCTTCCTCTTTGTGACAGAATCTTCCAACAGCAGAAACACACACACACACACACACACACACACACACACGCACACACACACAGGGCAAGCCATTCTCCGACCACTGAACCACAGGACAATTTTACCACTTCATAAAGCACAAAAAAGTCTTTATCTTCAACCCCTCCTTTCCTCTTTTCTCCCTCACTTCCCTTCATCTGAGTTCTGTATCAGTGCTGAGGGCAGTGGGGAGGGAGTGATATAGAGGGCAGGTGAGGTGGTGGACAGGCTGGTCAGTCCTAATATCTCTGCAGTGACTGCAGCCCATGGCTCCTTTCCTGAGGGACACACTGCTCTGCCTTACGACTCACTGCTCAGGTAGGACATTAACACGAAACTACCATTCAGCTGACAACACTGCGTGCTAATATTAGCCCACCCACCTCCCCATCTGTAATACTTGGCATGACTTCCATTGGCTCATTTAACCCATAGAGGCCTGCAGTTCTTGCTCTCTTGTAATGCATTCTAGTAATAACTATTAATAATAACTATTAATGATGTATTATTGTAAATGAGATCACATACTGTATGAATAGTGTATTCATTTATTATCGCGACTGCTTATCCTAATCAGGGTTGCAGGTGGTGTTGAAGCCTCTTCCAGATCACACAGGGTGAACGGTAGAGAAACACTCTGGACCAGTAGCCAGGGCAGGCACACAAACAATAGCATCTCCAGTCCACAGGATCTTGGGACAGTGGGAGGAAACCGAAGCATTTGGAGAAAATCCTACAGGGAGAACATGCAAACTCCACACCCTGCCTTGGAATCAAACCCAGGATCTACCCAGCGTGATGTGACAGCACTATCTACTGAGACACCCTGAATAGTTAATATGTGTTAAAAATGTGTAAAATTTGCATTAAGTCGTGGCAAATTTTGCGCTCCTGATTTCTTTCTGTTCATTTTCATTCATTTTCATTAAGTAAAACATGGTGGAACTGGGGGTTACGTGGACTAGAAAAATCCACTAGTCAGTGCTGTGGGCTGTCTTCAAGGACAGTGCTTGAAACACGGTGTTGAAGACAGACAGTTTCTGTAGTAAACACAAAGTATTTTAAGGCCGTTGCCTCACAGCAAGTGGTGTGATTCCTGGCCGAGGAGACCCGAGTCCTTTCAGTGCTGAGTTTTCATGTTCTCTCTATATCTGCATGAGTTTCTCCCATGAGCTCAGCTTTCCTCCCACAGTCCAAAGACACACATGTCAGGTGAGTCGGAGATGTGAAACTGCCCTCTAGGTGTGAGTGTGTGTGTTTGCGCTGAGATGGACTGGTGACCTGTTGAAGGTGTTTCTCCACCTTTCACCCACTGAGTGCTGGGATAAGGTCCAGCTCCCCATGACTCTGATTTTGGATGCATGGCTCAGAGAATGGAAGGAAAAAGTATGCAGTTTAGAAATATAACAATGCTAGAGGTTTGTTCGACTCAGGCCAAATTGCCAGTCACAGGCTGTATAACCACATTGACAATAAGAAGGAACTTGGACAGGTCGGTTAATACGTGAGGACATGCTGAATTACCTGCTTCAAACAAAGGGGCTATATCTTTTATTTTCCAGTGCAATATTATTTCCATTTCGGAAACTGAACTGCAAAAACAATATGCTTTAAATTTCCAAGTACTTTCTACTCAGTTTATAGCAGATTAACCAAGCCCGTTCACTCTAAACTGAAGTTTGTTGAAAGTTGTGTTTGGCTCCAAATGATTTTGAGGCTGTGTGAGGTGGAGACAGAGTAACTCTGTAACATATACTAAAGATAATCTGCAAAGCAAAAATCTGCAAAACATACATAGGAAAATCGATTTTAAAACAATTGTAATGCCCTACAAGCTGTACAGAAAGATTGTATCAAATCAAAATTGAGCAAATTGAGCAAAAAGGCGTATAATGTGATCACAATCACAGATTAGTTGATTATAATGAGATTTCTCACCAATTCTCCGTAAAAAGGAAGTAAAGATTTATTCAGATGTCCAGTTTAAGGCTCAAAGCTTGCAGAGTTAACCTGTCCCCACCGGCGAACAAGACTATTCTGTCGAGCCAGGGGGCTTAACAGATTAACAGAAAGTGCTGAAAAGTCTGGAGTTAGAGGAGGCTCCCTAAAGCCGGCCGCTGTTGCCCTGAGGCCGTTTGTACTGCAGGTATGTGTGCTCTAGAGTTTACTACTTAGACTTGTTACCCACGTACACACACACACACACACACACGCGCGCACACACACACACACATGCGCACACGTGCACACACACACACACACACAAACACACACACACTTACATCAAACGGCAGCACCTCCACTGTAGTGTTGAAAAGTTTGTCTCCAGGGTGCTCTATGTTCCCACTGCGGAAGAAATACCTGTGCCATACACACGCACACACACACACACACAGACACACACACACACACACACAAAAACAGCATTAAGGTTAGAAAAACATTAAGGGGACATAAAAACTATTTAGCCTGCATTCCCTTCCCCCAGATGCTCTTACTGGAAGATTTTACGCAGATTCTTACTGGATGAGTATCCGTGTAATTTTCAGGATAAAAGGTCAAACCTTAGACGTTCAGCTACACTTTTATTCTTATTTATTTATTCATTTTAAACTGTCTTCAGCTTCAGTTTGGCCACGAATATGAAAAAGTGTCCAAAGTGTAGGGAAAAAGCAGCTCTGCTGAGATGCCTATTTCTGCCAGGGCCCCGTGGGATTCGGTGCTAAGCAAGCGGGACGGCCATTCCAAACACTCACATCAGATTTTCTAGATTAAACACAGTGTGTTATCTGCCTGCCCTGAGCTCCAGGTTGCAGTCCTTAAATACTCAGTGTAGAGCAGCAGGTTCTGCTCATTGAAGCTGGATTCCCAAATTGAATGAAAACCTCTGTGCCTTTATAGATTTTCCAAGGTCAGAAATCTTCCAAATATAGCATCTATGAAAAAATCCGAGACCACCTTTCAATTCCAGTCAAAGTGCCAATTATGTTTACTGCAGGGGCAGCGGTGGCCTAGTGGTTAGGGAGTTGTCCCAGAATCGGAAGATTGTTGGTTCAATTCCCTCACCAGTAGGTTGCCCTGAGGTACCCTTGAGCAAGGTACCGTCCCTGTCACTGCTCCCTGGGCACTTTCAATAGCTGCCCCCTGCTGCACGTGTGTGTATGGGTGAAATGCAGAGGTTGAATTTCGCTGTGCTGCATTTCACAATGACAAGGGCTGTGTAATTTAGTCATTTTTCATGTACCTCAGTCTTACAAGATGGCATTTTTGCTTCTGTCCATCCAGGTTAATCCCAGATTAGAAATTTACACTCATGAATGTCCAGTGCTTCCTTTACTCTGTAACTGCATCTTGTGCAACAACTCAGACTTTTCAACCCACTGTGTTGAGTCTTCTCACACTTGAATGATGGACAGAAACACCAGGTGTATTTTTTAAAGCATGAAGCTTTATTTTTTCTCTCAAAGATTAAATGGTAAAGTGCTTTTTTAATCTAAGCATGACAGGTGGTTTACCAGGTCTTGCGCATTATTTGACAAGTGCTAGGCTATTCTAGTCTCCTACAAAACGTGCATAAAAATGAAGCAGATTGTGTTTTAAGGCCATCAGGACTAGAAATGAAATAAATGAAGGATTGTTTCTGACTTCTGCACAGAACTATTTAACCTCTAGCACATTATTGCTATTATTAAACATGACATTCAAAAACCTAGAGAAAATGCCAGATGTTTTTTATTAAATTTTTGCAACATCTCCTGATGGGATCAGATGAAACCTCTTATTGAAAATAAAGATTTCGAAACACCTGGTTGAATTCCTGCTAGTAATGAGACTGCTTCATGCATGTCGAAGCGTTTTAGCTCAAACTACATTTTAACCAAGGCACAGCAGCATGAAGCAGCCAATCAGAACAGAGATACTTTGCATCTTTGCATGATGCTCTGCATGATGGCTTGATATAAACGGTTTCTTTATGTCAAAACGACTGTCAGTATAAATCTCCAATGTCAGATTGTAGATTCATCACTTGGGTTGTCCGGGGTTAAAACAAATTTTTTTTATATTTTTTATTTTGTCCGTGCAGTGGTGCAATACATTGATTGTGGTTCTTGTCATATAGCTCCTATCATAGATAATAATATCATATACAGTACTGTGCAAAGGTTTTAGGCAGGTGTGGAAAAAATGCTGAAAAGAAATGGAAGTGTTAATCATTTATTTTCATCAATCAACAAAATGCTTTCAATGAACAAAAGAGAAATCTAAATCAAATCAATATTTATATTTCTGAAAGCATTCTTTGTTTACAGCATTTTTACACATCTGCCTAAAACTTTTGCACAGTACTGTATATAAAAAATAAAACTAAAATTCAAACAAAAACCTTTCTCTAGCAAAAAAACAATGATTCTCTATTCTTTATTATTATTCTTATTTAAATATATTAAATAAGAAGCTATATATATATATATATATATATATATACATATATATATATATATATATATAC
>CM029376.1:7723728-7846228 GCA_017165825.1 Hepsetus odoe
TGTTTATTTTTATCAATTTACAAAATGCAAAGTGAGCGAACAAAAGAAAAATCTAATTCGAATCAATATTTGGTGTTACTACCGTTTGCCTTCAAACCAGCATCAGTTCTTCTAGGTACACTTGCACAAAGTCAGGGATTCTGTAGGATTATAGTCACTGTATGATCAACCAGTTTTACCAAACAGGTGCTGATGATCATCAATGTCACACGGAGGAGAAACACAGTCATGTTTGGAACAACCTACCAGCCGAGTTCCTTCAAAAACTGTGTGCAAGTGTACCTAGAAGAACTGATGCTGTTTTGAAAGCAAAGGGTGGTCACACCAAATATTGATTTGATTTAGACTTCTCTTTTGTTCATTCACTGCATTTTGTTGATTGATGAAAATAAATGATTAACACTTCCATTTCTGAAAGAATTCTTTGTTTACAGCATTTTTTCACACCTGCCTAAAACTTTTGCACAGTACTGTATAATCACGGCATAACATTACTTAGAAGGAAAAAATATATCAAACTAAAAAAAGTGAAAAAAAGAAAGACATTGTCTCTTTAAAATCCCACATTTCATTGGGAAGCATTAATCTCCTCTCGGGTAAAATTAGAGGAGTTTTAACCTCAAGGGTTGTACATCCATCCTACCTTTTACTGGGACGTATTACTGATTCTATTAAACAAGGATTACAACCCAACGATGCATTTAGCTCTAAAACTGCCTCAGACAGAAAACCATCGACACAACAGGAACGTTTGGGAAACAGCTGGACTTTTTCTCCACAGCTGTATTATCACTTTTCCATAATCACACAGAGAGTTAAACTCCCAGATGACCTTCTAGAGTTACTGGTAGAGTGATCGACAGATGTTTCTAGCCTCTTCAGGTTTAATTACTCCTCCATTAGGTTTGAAATGTAGCTAAACTTTCCATTAGGTTTAAAAAGGTATGCAATCATCCCTTTGAAATGGAGCATAGAGTCCACCTTAATGCTGTAGGCTCTGTTCAAATGCAGCTGAGCAATAGGTCAAGCATATAACGGGGTGATTGAGTGAGTCTGAGTACAACATATAGTAGGAGAGGGTGAGTTCAGCGCTGGAGCATTTCTGTGTGTGTGCATGTGTTTATATGAGTGGGAGAATGGGATAAATGGGGGCAGCGGTGGCCTAGTGGTTAGGGAGTTGGCCCTGCATCGGAAGATTGTGGGTTCGATTCCCTCAAAAGTAGGTTGCCCTGAGGTACCCCTGAGCAAGGTACCGTCCCCGTCACTGCTCCCTGGGCGCTTTCAATAGCTGCCCACTGCTGCACGGTGTTTGTGTGCATGGGTTAAAAGCAGAGGTCCAATTTCGTTGTGGTTCACGCTTGCTGTGCTGTGACCTCGCAATGACAAGGGTTGTCACTTTCACTTTAAAGTAATGGTTGATCAAAAACCATAATATACCATATAAAGTGACAAATATAGGCTTTGAGATGGTTACTGCTTTATTTTGAAAATTTTTATTGTTTGGGCTAGAATGTCAAAGGCCACATAAACAAGGTGAATTAACAACTTGAGGCAAATGTGTGATGATTTTGGCATGAATTTTGAAAGTGAAAGTGACTATTCTTGTCATTGCGAGGTCACAGCACAGCACACAGTGAACCACAACGAAATTGGACCACTGCATGTAACCCGTGCAAACACCGGGCAGCAGTGGACAGCTATGAAAGTGCCTGGGGAGCAGTGATGGGGACAGTACCTTGCGCAAGGGTACCTCAGGGTAACCTACAGGTAAGGGGCTTGAAACCACAATCTTCCGATCCTGTGGCCAATTCCCTAATCGCTAGACCATCGCTGCCCCTTGCAACACAATATGAAACTGTAGGGTACGTTTTCATTACATATTACTTTGTCACTGTAGTTTCAGTGCAGAAACAACTAAAGAAACAGTCTTCGTACACAAAATATGTCCTAGCTTACTATGTATTCACACCGGGGGCAGTGAGAACATAAAAGCAACCAGACGTTATTCATTTTTTTTTAATGTGAACTAGCACTTCACAGTGAATGTCAGACATTTAAAATCTGAAGTCCAGGAAACTGAATTTTATTGTAAAAAGTAATGACTGGGTTCAGCCAACAACCAATCTAGAAAACTCAGCTGTGTAAATTTTAGTGCCACTAAAACTTAGTTCCCAGTTGCAAGGAAGGAGAAGTTAACTTTGTCGTGGTGGGCTTTCCTGTTACTGTGATGTTCAAACATATACATAAAAAACAGATCAGGTGCCTGAAATTCTGTTCAAGTGCATAATTGTACATACTTTAAGAAAATATGAAAATACTGCAGGGTGATGAGGATCTCAGGTTGGAATAAATCATCATGAACAAACTTTTTTTTTTAAGTTTTCCTACTTTTTTCTTACATGTGACTTTTATTGATGATTCTATTGAATGAGAGGTATTAATGGAGCTGTACAACATCCTATTTAATACAACATGTCACACAGAAAAAAGCCCCAAATAACATGCTGCATAGTTTAGGATGCTGATGGCAGAATTAATATTTGAAGACAAAGATAGAGAAGCAAGATTACATTGGTTTGGACATGTGCAGAAGCGCCAAGAGGATTATACTGGGAGAAAAATGTTGAGGATGGAGCTGCCAGCGAAGAGGAGATGTTACCACACGTTGGTGGTATGTTTTTTTTTTTGCCTGAATTGCATTTCTATGGCTTTGAATAATCATTAGACTTGGCAAACAAGCACTTTTATATTCATTCACTCAAAATCACCTCAGCTAAGTCTTAAAATGTACCTTAACTATTTAAAAAAGTATTATTTTGTATGTATTTTTAAAAATACAGCAACAAGCATAAAATGGTCTGGTCACACACTGTATGTTGCTATAGAAGCTACAGTTGTAGCCTCTTCTCCAAACGCAACAGTCTTTCATTGTGTAACTGAAACGAGTTAGAAAGGTTGTATATAGCATAGTAAGGTTTTATCTCATCTACTGGCAAAATTTTTCAACCCAGTGAAGGAGTCTGAGGCAGCAAGGCTCAGGCTTTTCGAATTTCAGCATCATTTTCAGCAGATGTTTGGAAAAGGATCCTCATGCTTAAATATTTGAGGCTCACCAAACCTGCACCAAGCCCTCATTGTAAATTTTGGATTGAGCATTTCTCTTGTACTCTGATAACATGGAGTGCTCCCATGCTTCAGGATCTCTTTGGGTCAGCTGTGTCCCTGAGAGCCACTGCTTAAGATATGTGTGTGTGACTTGTGTGAATGTAATGTAGGAACGCAGCATCTGTGTACCTCTCTATGCGAACGGGCGTGAAGAAGCGGATACGTATGAAGTCTCCAGCCACAGGCGTGAACGCCCAGAAGAAATCTTCACCCAGGTAGGCCTTTTCCAGGGTGAAGTGCTGGTATGTCTTCAGACTGGTGGTAACCTCTGCTAAGGGGTTAGCATGACCTTTATGGAGAGTCTGCTTCCCAAAGTCTTTATCCTACAGAGAGAGACAGAGAAAGTGAGAGTGAGAGGGAGAGAGAGAGAGAGAGAGAGAGACAGAAATTAGTTTTGTTTTGCTTCTGAATTAGAGGACATGAACTTTGGTGAAATAAGTGTAGCACAAATTGAAAGTGCAAGACAGTGGATGGGCAACATTGGGTACAAAGCCAGAGAAAAGAAAGGTAAATAAGAAAGACGAGAGAGTGAGTAAGATGGCAGTGTACAGAAAGCTTCACCCTCAAGTTAAGATTCTTCTGATCAGCAGGCAATACACAGAGGAAGGTAAAATCAATATTACATAGCTGGCAGGGTCATTGCAGCACTGACCGGCACAATGATTCTCTCAGCCAGGCAGGAGGAGGATATAGTGAACAAATAATATATCAGTGTTTTTTTATCGTTCTCTCAAAGTAGCCCTGCGGTACTGCATTCACCCAGCAGGGCACCTCTGCTGAAGCGTTCGCACACACATCTACAGACGCACACACAGACAGGACATTGCGCCATACATATTCTATTAATTATATCTATGAGGGCATTTTTTTCCTGTATGAATACAAGCATGAACACACTTCACCTTGAGCTTCTGGATCTTTCCTGCAAGAGAGGAGTGTGTTCCTACATGCTGAAAGAGCGAGGGCTTGAAGCGGATCCGCAGGTTCGCCTTCTGCCTGTCACAGTGTTTCTATAAAAACAAAGCACACACACACACACACACACACACACACACACACATACACATGAACTCTGAATCTCTACAGTATACCAGTGGCAGCATTTTGTTCAGCATTTATTTCTAAAGGTGTTTTTATAATAACTTTTGCAGGTGTCTTACAAATGGCTGCCACTAATAATTGCATTGCGTCTCACAAAGCCTGCAACCGCATCTTACCACCCACAAGGATCTGTCACCAACAACTCCACATGCTCGGATAAACACCTGTGCTTGCCGCGCATCTATGATGATTGGCCACTTTTCAAGCTGAAAGTGGACATATAGATAAACACTTTTCACTCTGCTGTTTTATCTCACTGATCAGACAACAGACTGATAGTTTGTCTGATAGTTTTCTTGAGCATTTATAACAACTATAGCAGCGCTGATAAATATATCGATATAACAGTCTCAGGAAGAAGCCACGAAAATCCTTATATATTCATAAAACTGTGCTTCCAAACTTTTCTGAAGTGACAAATATGTGACAAACGCCCCCACAGCAAGTGTGACAACCAGCCCTGTGAGGCCTTTTATATTAAAAGTCCTAAATGCACTAAATCTTCATTCAAGAGGAAACGCCAGCAAATGGCATTACAAACATTTTTTATTCTGTTAAGTGACTTCAAGACGATTTCAAAGTATTCATATCTTCACGATTCTCTTATCATGATTAGTGGATATCATGAATAGTGATTCTTTATTTCTTTATTTCTTGCCATGTAAATATGTATGTGTATATATAGCTCATGTATAGCTCTTGTATATGGATGTCCTCGTTCTTTATATCTTGTTTTACATATATCTTTCTATGTTCCTTCTGTCTTTCTTGATAAAGAGCCCTGTAACACCCGAATTTCCCATTCGTGGGATAATAAAAGATTATTCTATTCTAATCTATTCTATTCTATTCTATTAACAAGTACTAATAAAGTCGTAATAATTGCAAAAAAGTGGTTTCAAAATTGGCTGAAGACCACAACAAAGCATTTCAATTTATAACTCTTAAAAAGTGATAAAAGGAAGGTATAAGAACGCTGCAGTATTACTGCACATCTTCAGATTATAGCACTGTAGTGACCAGTTTAGACCAGTGTAGCGACCCTTACTGAACACTTACTGAACACAATCATTTAATCATTTATTAATGGCCAGTTTATGACCATATAGACAGTCTGAGCTGGTGGACCTGATACACTCGTACCAGCACCACACACACGGCCTAGGCAGTGATGATAATGGCATCTGTTGAGAAGCACTGCTGTGGCCAGAAACTGACCAATGGTGTGTGTGCATGTGTGTGTGTGTAAATGCACAGTGTATGTAAGGGCATGAGTTCCAAGCAAAGGAGAGAAAGAGAGAGAGAGAGAGAGAGAGAGAGAGAGAGAGAGAGAGAGAGAGAGACAGGGGGAACATACCGCGTCCTTTTCTGGGTTGCACACTTTCACCCACATGATGTGGTCCAGCAGCCAGTCAATAGGCTTGTCCTTATAGAACATCAGCATGAACTCCACTATGAGCGAAAGATCCAGCGACTTAAACATCTTCCCTGTAAGACAGAACATTCTCTACATCAATCACCTGAGAGTGACTCACCCTTTCATCAAAGCAGACCTGCTGCTGGAAGATATTTCACTGGGAATGCAGAGGCTTATAATGTGTAACTGCATTTATTTGACGTGATCATCAAGTCATATGTGAAATTTTTCTTCACACTTTGTCAAATGTCATGTTTTTTTTCCTTGAAAAAAACAAGCACACACCCACTACAGAGAGCACATTTCTACGCACTCTAATGCTAATGAACTAAACTAAACATAAATTAAGGCATAAGCATAAAGCTGATGCAAACGTTCGTGGAATGTATTCAGTATGTTACGCAGTATAAAATATAGAAATCAAGATTTTTTGAAAAGAGGGGCAGAAAAAATGTCTTTTTTGATCTGAAAACCATTTGTGTAATGAAAATACATGAAATTGTTTATGAACTATATTAAAACAGCAGAACTAAAAATCCAAAGGAAGTCATGGGCATCATTTTCATATGCTGAAATATGCAGTTTACAGATTTTATTATTTTATTAATACATTCCTATATCACCATCAGCATCCTACAGTCTTGACCTGCGGTCAACGGATTGATCAGCCGAAAGGAAAAATCAGCGGATTTTAAGCATTTTACAGAAATCGGCTTCACGTGTAATCCGCGCGTACTGTTTTGTTATTTTTAGTTCAGCAGGGAATTGATGTGACACAGAAGGTCATTTTAATGATTTTTTATTTCACTTTATAAAAATGTTGCATGTGTTAAAAATCGATAATTAAAATTCTGCTAAAATTCTGCAAAAAAGTTTGAATAATATCTATAGTTACAACTGTTGGGTTTTCTTTAACTTGTTTACAAATGTATTAATATTTAAGTGTTAAAAGGTTTTTGTTCCCTGTTGAGTTTGTTTAAAGTAGTTTTAGTAGTTATATTTTGCTTGTTTAATTTATTTTACCTATAAAAAATGATACCAGGCCATGATCCCCCAATTACACCCTCGGCTCTCAAAAGATTGAGCTTCAGCCACTAATAAAATCAATTTGTTCACCCCTAGACTTTTCAGACGACTGTGTTTTGTTGGTTAAGCCATACAGTGATCTACATATGAATCTTCAAGCAGAACAAAATCGACTAACTTTAAACATGAAGCAGTGAAAAAACAGATGCAGATGATTCCAGATGATCAGGCTGGTGACTGGGTTACTGCTGATGATAAATGTGATTAGAACCCCTTATCTAGAACCTAATATCTTTTGACACTTTGCAGTCTGTCGCAGTAAAACACTTTTTTCAATTTCTTTCATTTAATCTACTCAATCTGCCAAAGATAAGACAGTTTGACAGGCATACACAGCGTTTTTTCACAGACAAGGTGTCACTTCAAGACTTTTGCATAGCATGGTATTTCAGCGATCCTCTACAACCCCCTAGCCAGAACCGAACCTCCTGCCCAAATTGTAAAAGTAAAGAAGAATCTGATTAGGAATTTTCATTCATTCACCTCCTCTTGGTTTAATATGTGCAAGATGGTAAAGCCTTGAATGCTTGCGATGTGTTCTGAAAGAGCCCATTTCAATGTCAGTTCAAATACAAATTTGTCTCTTTTCATCGACAAAATGCCGACATGCACAGGTGGGACCTTAAAATCAATAGAGGTGTATTCAAACATTGTTCTAATTCAGTAAGCACATTCGCTCCAGGCCGCTCTAAGGCGCAGCACGCGCAGTAGCAGAGCTCATAATGCTGCACATCCAAATGTATGCACGCCCCAAATCTCCAAAGCAGGGTAATGAGAGCTGTAGTGAAGAAATAAGATCAGAAAGGGAGTTTTGACAGTAAAACCCTGAACATCTTTCGCCCTTAAGTGTGTTAAACTGACAGCAAAAGAAATTGCAGCAAACGGGAGGCACCTTCACACGCCCTGCTCTTCAGCTCTCAACAAGTAAAGCCCAGAGCGAGTGGTATTGAAGGAAAGAAATCCAGTATTGAATAAAATCACAAGAGGCAGAGAGAAAGAGCACAGCTCCTCACCCCGGAGCTCTGACGGTAATTTCATTTTCACATTAACACATTTCAAGCTGCTCTGCGAGGTGGAGCAGAAAGCAACTTGAAATGTTTCAACTTAAATCACACCCTGTGCATGATACCGCGCCTTAAAAGGAGAGTAATGACATTAGGGTTTGGAAAGGAGGATGACCACACTCTGTTGCCATAGCAACTATACCAGATCTGAATTGCACAGAATGGTATCCCTATAATGGTTTTTATAGAACAACGAGTTAAATGTAAAAAAAAAAAAATGTTAATAACAGTAATAATTCCTTTCTAATATAAATACAAAAAATATATATAATGCAGGTATGTGTGTTCAAAAAACTGGCCGCTCATGGTCAAACAATGGTTTGGTTACTTTTCTATAATAAATATATTATGAATACAAATTCAAAAAATATACACATTTTAATGAAGAAATTTTATTTATTTGGTGAATTTAACATTAGAAATATATTTACAGTTAAGTATGCGCTGTGCAAATGTTATGGCACAGTATTTTGTATGTATTCTTTTCAAAAAAATGTTAAACGCAGCAAATAAATAGCAATTGGGTATAAACGATTTGCAGAATAATACCATTTTTAAGGTTGTTCATGATGTGTAAATTGTGATTCATTTATTTCACTATATTTCTATATAAAATGTATTTATGGAAAAGCTGTTTAATATTTTGACCTTTGTGGTTCTGTTATCATGTGTTAACCTGACTACCAATAAGCAGCCTATTTCTATTAGACATAATAATCTCTCTCTCTCTCACTCTCTTTCTCTCCCTCATCTGTCTGTCATGACTGAGAGCTATGACCTGATATCCTGACTGAGCCTTCCGTTCTGCATCCCTGGCTTTACTTCATTTCATTTCATTTCATCCCCCCCCCTTCTCTCTCTCTCTCTCTCTCTCTCTCAACTCCACCATCGATTGCCAGCAATATGTCTGATCCTGGATCAGTGTGTTTGTGTGGATAATACGGTCTGTAGCGGGATGAGCTGGCCTGGACTGGGCTGCTGGAGGGCTGCCTCCGGATGCAGGGCAGGCTGTAAGCGGAGTGGCACTGCAGGAGTTTCCGGCCTGTGATAAAGACGGTTACAGCGAGTAAGCTCCTTAGCCTGGCTTATTAAAGGGAGAGAGCAGCGTGGTGTGAGGGCCAAACACACTCACTGTCTCTGATCTGGCTCACAGTCAAAATGGGGAAGAATTCAGCAGGAAAGACAAAGACAACAGACTTGTGACCTGCTGCATAACAGCTTTATGTTAAGCAGAATAAAGGACAATGTGCACATTATCATTAATGCATATGTGTAATTACTAACACTCTGTTGTCCTCAGTGTGCTTATTTAGGGGACAATGCAGGGGTATCCTGTCTGGTCTTAGCAACATGAATAGGCATCTTCTTTAAAATGGTTAAGATTACAGAAACACTATGTGTGTGTGTGTGTGTGTGTGTGTGTGTGTGTGTGTGTGTATGTTGGAGTAGCAAATAGATGTGGATCTTTTGATCTTTTTTCTCAGGAGTATTTCTGTGCTGTACAGACCCCAGGTACAGTCTACCAGAGGCCCTCACTAGTGCATCATTGATCAGAGAACAAGGAGTGTGTGCAGATCTAAATACACACATGATCTTTCACGAGCACTTTAGGAAGCCATGTAAACTATTCCTCAACAACAGAAAAAATACAAGACAGATGGATTGCAAATGCTAAGTTGCCTCCTAGATGTGAGTGGACTGGCAACCTGTCCTGGGTGTTTCCCTGCGTTCCACCCTGTGCACTGCCTTCGACCCTAATCAGGACAAGCAGCTATGAAAGTGAGTGAGTGAGAGTCTTTGGTAGCAAAATATGAAGAAATCAGGGGTGGCTCAAGACTTTTGCACAGTCATGAACATACTTTTACAAGGCAGTAATCTAGACTGTGCAGGAATCCAAAACCACCACATCGCAATTAATATCTGCTGCTGGACAAACACCGTCTACATGGAAAGATCAACAGAAATGAACGCTAAATGTGATCTTACCAAACGAGAACCTGAAGTTCACTTAAATAAACTAGAGGCATTTAGGACTCAAATGTTGTGACCAAAAAAAAAAAAAGTCTTGGGTTAAACCCACTTGAGGTATATTTGGAGGAAAGAAAAAGTATTAAAGAGAACCTGCCTACTGTTAGACACAGAAATGGCCCAGTAGATGTTAAGGGGACAGGTGTACAAAAATATCAGCAAAGCTAAAGTCTCAGTCAGTGAAGAAACCTTCATTTGAGAAGAGGTTAAATACAGCAAGAGAGTGATCTGAAATGTGTATTAAATCAAGAAATAAAAGACTGAGCTTCCTCTGACTTTAATTATTGAATATAATAGAGAGAAGAAAGGCAGTTAGCAGGTTACAAGAAACATTTCCAGAATATATGAAGTATTTTATAACATTTTTTGGAGATATAATAGTGTGGATAATAGTGTGGGATGACATTATTCATCTACATATTTGATGTTGATGATACCACTGGCAAAAAATAAAAAACACAAAATTTGGAATACATCTGGAATATTAAAATGTCATTTGAATATAACTATGATACATTTCCATAAACTAATTTTTTGCATGGTAATCCAGCATTACCTCAACTTTTTGCTCTTCCAGAGTATGAGAAATACTAGGTTTGAAATATTTGCCAAATCCAAAGCAAATATCTGCTAAAATGATTCCAATATCATTGTGCAACCCTAGTCATTTTTTTTCTATGTCAAAGGAAGTTGTTTGCATGCAGAGATGGTGTTAACTTATTTTATATTCCCATAAAAAGGCTACAAAATGAATAATTGGCAAACTTTATATGCAGTGAAAGGTCCCAACTTCTCTTTGACTGTAGCCGTTCACTCTCACTGCCATTCCTCCCATACATTCAGTGGTTTCAGAGTTTACAGTGCAGAATGTAGAGAGAAACTGCAGCTTTCACCTTTGCTTTTGCATTCGTTACTTTTCTGCTCTATTATTTAGCCATAGGTCTCAGGCTAGCACTGTTCTGTGAATTCTGAGGCACTGGTTCTACCACACAGTGCATGAGCAGCTGGGCTTCAGCCTGGAGCACTGTGAGAAGTTTAAAGGGTCAAACAATGAAAATGCATTTAAACAAAGCCTGATGCACACCCATATACTCACCCCTGCACGTACACTAATTTATATACATGTTGCTGCACCTCTCACACACACATTCAATTATATACCACGCGCCATAACAACTAATGTATAAAGACATCAGGCAACAAAGACTTAAGGCGTAAAATAAAATCTGTAAAAGGATGCAGAGCCATGAGAATAAAAGCTTAAAAGTCTTACAGAGTAAACAGTGAGTAATCAATTTCAAACAGCCTCTGCTTTTAGAGGGGCTTTAATAGCATCTCCTCTGAATCTTACACAGACTGGCTTCCATTCAAGGTTGCCTACACACACACACACACACACACACACGCACACACACACACACACACACAAAAAAAACATGCCAGGAATGAACACTCTACCAATCAAGTACACAACTGTCCGTACCTTTCGCCCCTCAAACACTCTGAGAGTAGAAAAGTTCTGCTCTCTCAAATGAACGTACACCCAGAGACAGACAACGAAGTCAACAGTAATTATTTATAAACCTTTTTTGCATTTTTAAACAAGTTCACATTAAAATCTAAATGCAGTGAGCACAAACAAGAAAAAAAACTGCTAATCATAGGTCACTGATAAATTTTACATAGAGTACACCATTACTTGCATTAAGTACATGCATTATGTATATGTTGGTGCCTGCATGTACCATATGTTTCAGAAACACTTCATTAGATACATCTACCTGTGATGGTCCTCACCACTGATAAATGTCAGGGCAAACACACGATGCAGAGAAAAGCTGAACGTGCAGTTACACCGATCAGCCGCAAAATCGAAAGCACTGACATTTGAAGAATATTGATCGTCTTGTTACATCGACACCTGTCAAGGGGCTGGAAATATCAGGCAGCATGTGTACAGTCAGTTCTTCAAGATGACATGTTAGAAGCAGAAAAATGGGCAAAGCTCAAGGATCTGAGGGACTTTGATAAGCAATCTTCTGCTGGAACTCTTGGGTCCTGGCTTTCATGTGGATGTTACTTTGATACCGCCTTCCTAAATATTGTTGCAGAGCAAGTGCGCCCCTTCATGGCATCAGTATTCCCTCAGGGCGGTGGTCTCTTTCAGCAGGATAATGCGCCCTGCCGCTCTGCAAAAATGTTCAGGAAGGGTTTAAAGAACGCGAATAAGAGTTCAAGGTGCTGAATACAAATTCCCTGGATCTCATTCTGTTCAAACATGTGTGGGATATGCTGGAACAACAAGCCAGATCTGGCTCTTACAGAAAATGAATTGCATTCTAATGTTTTGGTCCAGATACCACAGCAATGCCAATTGTTTTGGTCCATTTAGAGATCTTGTGGATTTCAGGCTTAAAGGGTCACGGCTGTATTGGTGGCACAAGGGGGACCTACATTCAGAAGGTGGTTTTAACTTGATATGGTCAGAAGAGCAAGTAAACTGAATAATGCAGGATAAAGTGGCTCATGTTTATATACCCATGTGGGTACATTTTTCTCATATGTTGTATAAGTTCGTACACAAAATTATATAACTATGAAAAGATATAATGCAATGTAATGTATTTCAAAATATTCTTTAACCCCTGCTCAGGAAATACCAGTATCATTTGCAGTTCCTGTTCATTAACTGGTCGACTAATCAATGCTTCATTAAGTTAAATCAGGTGCGCATCCATAACAATAACTTAATAAACCAAAAAGTTTTAAAGAAGGAAAGATGAAACATTCTTAAAAGGTACAGAGAGAAAAACTTTTTGTTCTTTAAATGTACAGACACAGACACACACACACACACACACCCTCAGAGATAGAGAAGCACTGAAGTGAACCAGGTCTTATCAGGGAAGCGTCCATCAGTATTCAGCACCACTCTTTTTCATGGACTGCTGATGCCACATGACCTTCACTCTCTCTCACTCTCTGTCTCTCTCTCTCTCTCTGTCTCTCTCTCTCTCTCTCTTTCCTTCTTCTTTTCTTTCACTCTCTCTTCCCCTCCCTATCTATCTATCTATCTATCTATCTATCTATCTATCTATCTATCTATCTCTCTGCCTACCTTTCTCTCTCTCTAACTCTCTCTTAGCTTGGCTACACCTGTGCTTTAAAATATACATTAAAACATCTCCAAGAGTATACTAGGGAACAAACACCGCCACAAAAAAGCAAAAACTTCTGTAAACACAGTCTAGCCTCCCAAAGTTGTGTCACACAGGGAGATTTCAACTGTCACTTCACGTTCAGATCAGGCTGAGCAGTGTGTGTTTGTTGTTGGTTGTTTGTGTGTTTTGGTTAAGGGTTTAAGAATTATTTTATTATATGTACTGTGCAATAGTTTTAGGCAGGTGTGAAAAAATGCTGTAAACAAAAAATGCTTTCAGAAATATAAATAATGATTGTTCATTTTAATCAATTTTCAAAATGCAAAGTGAGCAAACAGAAGAAAAATCAAAATCAAATCAATGTTTGGTGTTACTACCTTTTGCCTTCAAACCAGCATCAATTCTTATAGGTACACTTGCACAAAGTCAGGGATTTTGTAGGATTATATATAGGTATAGATATATATATACATACTTTTTTTTTTGGAAACTATGGACATGCAAAATACGAAGCATTTTGGCATGTCCATGTATCTCCTGTATTGGCCAGTCTTGTGTGTTGTCCTAACATACACTTGTGTTACAAGTGTATAAACAGGTGAAAGAAGAGGTCAAGAAACAAATGAAAGGAAAAACAAAAGTAACACTCAATACAGGTCGCCAGCCAATCGCAGGGCAGACACATAGACAAACACACTCACACCTAGGGGAGTAATTTATCATCTCCAGTTCACCTGACGTGCATGAATTTGCAAACTTCACACATAAAGGAGCCAGACTGTCCCATCTAGGAATCGAACCCAGGGCCTTCTTCAACCAATATAACATAGCTGGTCTCACTACCATTTAGTTAACCTTCCCTTTCACCATTGCTGGCTACTGCAACTCCTGTATTTCCTCATAGGGTAATGGTGTATTAAACTGAGGAGGATAAAAACAAACCCAAACCATGCTAACAAAAATATTCGGCCGAGCAGTCTTTTCGAAACTCCTGCCATCTGAGCCCCAACAATAAGCTCTCCTTAAAGTCACTTATCCTCCTGCCAACTTGATTCAGGGTCAAGGTCAGCTGCGCCTGACAGCAGGCTTAAACATGTAACAGAGCATGATAGGGTGTTATGGGGCAGCATTGGCGTAGTGGTTAGGTACTGTGTCTCAAGGTCGGAGGGTCATGGGTTTGAATCTTGGATCAGTAGGTTGCCCTGAGGTACCCTTGAGCAAGGTACTGTCCCAATCACTGTTCCCCATGTGCTACACTTAGCTGCTGCACGGTGTGTGGGTTAAATGCAGAGAATGCAGGATGAGAATGGAACATCTGGAACATCTGTCTCCACTTATGTATTCAAATTTTTTATTCAAATGCATCAGTCAGTACATTTGCTCATCTTTGGCCCTTATTTATTATTACTCTATCTTCCTTTTGAAATGACATACCACCTGTACAAACGGAGGACATGTAAAATGTGGCTGAAATAATCCATAATGAGTAACAGATCCTGACAGTAGAGACACAAGAAATAAACAATACGAAACAAAAATGCTCCAACTGTAACCAAGAACAATCCCAGGGCTTAAATTTTTGTGAACATCCCTTTGCCCCTGCCTTGTCCTTCTCCTTGTCCATGTCTTTGTTTAATATTTCCCAAGTGCTTGTGACCATGTGCTTTTAGTTACAGTTTTTTATTCTTTTCTCCGCTCTGTGTCCCCCCATTCACCCATATATAGCCTGCAATCTCTCGTAGCCCCAGTAATGTGTATTTTTAAATTCCCTTGTGCTTTACTCAGTCTTTGTTGGATCTCATTTTTCATTTTTTTCCTTGTAATTTCCTAGTGTTTGTTTATGTTCTGGTTCAGAGTTCTTTTAGTTTAATAAATGTGTTTTTTAATCCTCTATAGCATTAGTCTGCCAGAATTGATCAACTGAACGCACTATTTCTAAATTTAAATGTGCAGGAAACAGATAAAAGACTAGTCCATGAGTAGGAAAATAAAAGTGATATGATTATTTATATAAATACACTAAGAAAATTATTGTGGGCAGTTGATATTTCTGTTTCAGGTCATATTTTTCATCTGGTATGAGCAACAGATTTTGCTTTTGAATATCTACAAACATAAATGTAAGAAGAATAAGTTCATAGTTTGGCCACATTATGGCATAATGAGTAGACGTGTGGTTTCCAATGTAGAATTTTTTCTCCATTTGGTAGCGTTCACATGTTGCAATACTAAGAGCTATTTTTATTTGTGGGGTTTTAAATAAACCTTCAAGACTTTTGAGTTATCATTGTGTCAAATAGTAAAAATGAATGATAAACATAGTAACAATGATGCTTTGGTGGCCTCATGCCAGCACCCAGACTCCAACTGTGCCAGTATATCCCAGTACAGTCTCTATTGTGTGTTGTTGTGAAATTCCAATATAATCCCCCCAAAACACAGATTGTATTAATTGATTCATTTGAATAAATACTGTATAAATAGTTTCTTTTTTGACCACAAAAAAAAATGCAATTAAGGTGAAATATTCCATCCTATAATATACTACATGTTTTTCCCCAAAAATGATCATTTGTTGTGAGGTCAGAGATATTTACACTGTAGTGCTGAGTGTTTGGCAAAACAAGTCAAATCAGGAGGACATTGTGGGAATAAATACATGGTGCCAGTTCTCCATACTTAATACTAGTCCATACATAATCCAGCTATGTCGATTAAATATATGCCTTTGGGCTGCTGGAAAAACAGAACAGTGTGTTTGTGTGTGTGTGTGTGTATGTGTGTGTGTGTGTGTGTGTGTGTGTGCATGCAGCTCGGTCATGCCTGTCACCCCATTGCCACTCCAATTAACAGCTAGTGGAGGCAGGCAGCATGAGGCGTGATTGTGCCTGGCAGCAGGGAGAGGATGCGTTTGCTACGGCGCTAAGCGTGCACTGCTAACCCCTACACTAAGTGACAGCACAGGAGGCAGGAGAGATCCATCCAGGCTGATTTGCAGCTCCTCTCAAGAAGACAAGGAACGCAAAGGAGGCAGTAGAATACTTTTTACATACTTGCCAGGCACTGGGAAGACATAATTAGAGATGTGAATGCAGATACATGCCAGCGTGTGTCTGTGTGTGTGTGTGTGTGTGTGTGTGTGTGTGTGTGTGTGTGTGTGTGTGTGTGTATGTGTGTGTGTGTGTGTGTGCGCACGTAGGCTGAGAATCAATCAGTCAATGTTTCAGCTTCAACGGCAAACTGGGATGAAAACTGCAGAGGAGCACAGATTGAAAAAAAAAGAAATGTGTGTGTGTGTGAGTGTGTGTGTGTGTGTGTGTGTTTGCTTGGGTGAGTGCGCACCAATACGTGTGAAAAATTCAAAATATGGACAGAAAGAAGACTAGCATGTGTAAATGAATCAATAAGTAATTGAATGAAACAAATGTTATTTTGACTCCAGCCCAGTGGATGAGAAACAAAACTGAGAATTTGAAGTCAGTGTAGAACGGCAGCATTAATTTGAAGGTATTTATATCCATATTGTAGGAAAAGGGTGTGATAATGGCTCTTTTATTAGTAGGATCTCTCACAAGCAAATACACAACTTACTTTAAAATAGCGTTTGCGGTTTGCGGGTGTTTTGTTTGCGTAGGGGATTCCCTTCAGTCTGATTTTCAGTTGAAGAACTGCTCAGATTGGCCAAGAAAGAATAAGACTAACTTCTTGGGCCAGGAAATCTCCTTAATTACTTCATGATGGTCTGCTTCAAAAGCAATAGCTCGTCTTTATGTCCTCATTTTCAAAGACAGTAGTAACACACTCCAGAGTAAAGGTCAAACCTAAAATCTGAGTTAGACTTTCAGATGCCCAAATAATGCCAAGAAACAACTAAGCAGATGCTTTTCAGCTTATTTTTCCTTTATACAAATATACATTATTTCCAATATACAATTTATTAAACGGTCTATGATTACTGTATTGTATACAAAAGAACTACAATTATTATTATACTCATTTGCACTCAATATGTTTGGCAGGAGATACATTTTTTATGTTTAAAAATGATAAATGTCAAATCTAAACAGTAGGTGGCGCTCTGCTCTGACTGTGCACACCTGTGCTCATTCGGGCCACAGGTGTGCCTCATTGGGGCTCATAAACTCTGACCCCAATGAGGCAGAGCAGGGCGTCAATCATTGTTTACATTAATTCCTTCCTACAAGGGGTTCCTGAGTTCTGTTTATGTTCAATAAAGTAGAACACGAGACTCCTGGCTGCGCATCTATGTTCAAGCTACAATATCAAAATGTTACAGAAATGACCGACCTGAGAAGGAAGAACATAGCGAGCCAGGAGATCGGGATCCACTTCGGGAGTGTGCGACCACGCAGTGGCACCTCTTGGTCCCCAGAGCTCTGCGAATGGCTGGAAGGGCAAGAGCGAGCTCTGTGGGCGATGATGGTGAACATCGCGGAGGATGTGCGGCGTCTGAGGACTCTGGCGCCTGTGGTTTGTTTTGGTCAAGTTTTCTCCGGAGTGGAAGAGAACTGATGGCAACAGCCACGTAGCTTACGTGACGCCTGGAGCTATTGGTGCCTTCGATTCTTCTAGTTTCTTCCCTGGAGCCCAACGAGCAACTGGAGAGGAATGGCTGAATTAGCCAGGCGCTGGATATCCACATCAGCCCAGGCGAGTGGGATTTTTGCGCTGTTGTCCACGTTAGCCCAGGGAGGCGGGACTTTGGCACCGTCGTCCATGCCAGCCCCTGGCGGGCAGAGCTTCTGAGTCTGTGCCAGCCCCAAAGGGCATCTGAGTCTGTGTCTATGCCCACCACATAAAGCGGGGCTTCGGAGTCTGTGTCTGCACCCGCCACGGAGAGCAGGGCTTCTGAACCTGCATATGTGCCCACCATAGAGGGCGAGGCTTCTGAGTCTGCATTTGCACCTGCCATGGAGGGCGGGGCTTCTGAGTCTGTGTCAACCCCGCAAACATCAAAACGTTACACTAAAACATGAAACCAATCACCTTCCATTGCATCCCATCAATGTTTTATGAAGAGGCAGCAATTAAAGCTTTCTTGTATTTATGATTTCAATATAGATGCTAAAGACTAAATAAACTTTTTCAAACATACTTTATTTTGGGGTTATAATAGCTGATAGCATGATGCTGTTACTCTTCTTCTATCGGCTGCTCCAGTTTGGGGGTCGGTACAGTGGATCATCCATTTCCATTTCATCCTGTCTTCTGCATATTCCTTCTTCAAACCAACCACCTGCATGTCCTCTCTCACCACGTCCATAAACCTCCTCTTTGGACTTCCTCTTTTCCTCTTTACTGGCAGCTCCATCTTTAACATCCTCCTCCCAATATAATCATTGTCTCTCCTCTGGACATGTTCAAACTAACACAACCTTGCTTCTTTGTCTCCAATGTCCAACCTGAGCTGTCCCTCTAACATACTCATTCCTAATCCTGTCCATCCTTGCCACACCCAAAGAAAATCTCAGCATCTTTAACTCTGACACCTCCAGCTCAGCCTCGTATAGCATAGCTAGTCTCACTACCATCCTGTAACCCTTCCCTTTTACTCTCACTGGTACCCGCCTTTGACAAATCACTCCAGCCACTCTTCTCCACCCATTCTAACCTGCCTGCACTCTCTTCTTCTGATAACATTATGCTGCTATTAATGTGATACCTGTTGATTAGGCTGCAGAAGGTTCTCAGTCAATGATCTAATTCTCATTTGCACTTTCACCTTCTGGTTTTTGGACCAGTTGTAAAACAATTACCAGTTTTAAAAAAATAATTTGCTCACGTTTAACCCGAGGGTCACTCAAATATTTAGCAGACTTTATGCTGCCTTTCAGAATTTTCTACCATGCTGTGAGGTGTGTCATCACACACAAATGCTCAAACTCAAATGCGTTTGCTTGCACTTGGATTTATTTGAATGATGACCTGAAGGCTACTTATGAAATGAAAATGTCAGAAAATATTGTGGAGGCTAACAGCCTGGTCCACTGCGTTTTGGTCCATCTGTGTCTTAAAAACCTCAACAATAAGCATTACAACACATGAGGCTGCTGTAGCCCTCACATTTTTTGTGGTCACTGATCATCCTCAAGGGTGTTATATGCACCAACATGAACCCAAAATGCCATGAATGGGCACTTAAACACCTTTGTATTTCAAATCAAGTTTGTGATTACTGGGCCAAACCTTCAAAACTGACACTAGATTACACTGTTCTTGATGATATTTATTGAGTTATACCTACAAAACAGGGGCAGCAGTGGTCTAGTTGTTAGGGAGTTGCCCCCAATCAGAAGATTGTGGGTTTGATTCCCTCACCAGTAGGTTGCCCTGAGCAAGGTACTGTCCCCATCACTGCTCCCCGGGCGCTTTCAATAGCTGCCCCCTGCTGTACGTGTGTGTATGGGTGAAACGCAGAGGTCGAATTTCATTGTGTTGTGTTGTGCTGCGTTTCACAATGACAAGGGTAGTCACTTTCAAAATACAATCCCAGAAACGTGCCACTGAAATATCAGCAGCTAAACAATTTTGCCCAGAATATGCTGACAATTTATAAGATCTAACAATCTGCAGACAGGCAGCAGATTATCACTAAAACACTTAACTTCAACTTTACCTGCTTTTTTAACACTAATAAATGTTATTATATTTTTAAAAGAAAACCCCACATAAAACAAATGTTGCTTCCTTTTGCTGGTAGGATACTGCAGGACTGCTTGAAGTGAGAACTGAGTTACAAAGCCACATGCACAAGCTTTACCAAAAAAAATAAAGCCTTTATTATTATTATACGGCCGGCACTTTGGAATTCAGCCCTTAGGAAATGAATGAAAATTATTTCAGCAACTCATTTGAAACATCTGGACACATGAGCTGTGCAGAATATGCTAGGATTCTCTGGGAACCTCCTTGTTCTAATTCTCCACAGTATATATTGGTTTAATAGCAAACAGGAATAAAACATTTGTAACGCTATGGTGTGTGGTCCAGACATAAATGCATAGCCAGGGATCTGCGACTTGATTTTATTTAACTTAACAAACATAGACGCACCCGCACATGTGAGAATTCCACCAAGAATGACTGACGCTCTGCTCTGACTCATTGGGACCCTTAAACCCTAATGAGACGGCAGTCCAATGAGACGGCAGGTGTGCCCAGTTAGAGCAGAGTGGCAGCTACTGCGACAAGATTACAAATATTCCATATTATTTTTTAGATTATTTGAAAAGTGAAAGTGACTACGTTTACTCCCTAACCACTAGGCCACCGCTGCCCCCAGCTTGTGCTTTTAGCCCATACACACATTTGTTATTTAAAGCACCTAGGAAGCAGTGACAGGGACAGAACCTTGCTCAAGGGTACCTCAGGGCAACCTACTGGTAAAGGATTCGAACCCATGACTTTCTGATCCTGGGGCCAACTACCTAACCACTAGGCCAGCAATGCCCCATTTTTCAACCAGATTTCGATGCTTTATAATATTATTATAGTGTGTTCGGAGATATAAGTGATTTTTAGGGTTCAGACACAAGTTAAGTTTAGAAATCAATCTCCAAGTTCCTCATTAGTTTGCTTTGGCTCTAGACATACAGTGGATACTGGCATGCACTGCACTGTTTACAAATCAAACATAAGGAACTCTCTTTAACTACGCAGCAAAATCTTTCACAAGTGCGGTTATTTTCAGCTCACAAATTAATCCCGTCCCTATAATAAAAAAATGATTGTGAATGAAAAATCCCCATTTACAATGCAATTTAACCAGAGATGGTTTTGTGTCTCCAGCCCTAATATTTAACGGCCCTCTTTTCTTCATTACTGCACATATTAAAAGAAGTTATGATGACAGAGCAATGCTGAAGGCATTGCACTTTCCCAACCACAAGACTCCTGTCCATAAGGAGGGTCAAAGGTCACCTCAAACAGAATCAACAAGAAGCAAAATTTTTCCTTAAAACATAAGCCACGGATGACTAGAAACAAAGAGCCCGAGGCTGGGGTCTGTCTGTCTTGGCTCTTGAGGAGGCGAGAGTGGTTTATATAACTTTAATCAGCCAGCAATGAGCAAATTATATCTTCGTTTGGTGGTGGCTGGCAATTAAAAATGGCTTCATGTTTTTCTTGCCTGTTACTGCAGAGAAATCAATTCTGAAGAAATTACAGTCAGCTGGTTAGCTGGAAGTGGAAGGCTTGAGTGACGGCCAAGGAGTGCAGTCTAGCTAACTGGTGTTGCTTGTTTGGGAATACTGTAGGCTTTTAGCTGTCAGAGGCTTGATCCAAAACTAGATTGTATAAGCTACATAAGACCAGCAGTGCATAAACATACTCACAGACAGAAACCCCCAGTTTTCTATGCACACACACACACTCACACACACACACACACACACACTCACACACACACACACACACACTCACACACACACACACACACACACACACACACCCACGTGGTCTCCATTTCCTCTGTAAGCTAACCCAACCTCTGACAGGCCTGGCGGATAGTTTCCACTCCACTGAGTAAAAGCTCAGTTTTCCCTCAACTCGCAATCAATGCCATCCCGAATCCAATCTCCAATAGCTCCCAGCCAGGCCTTGCCATAAGTTCACACTGCTCGCAGATCCAGCATTGACCAATCTCATCAAGATAATTAGCCGTCATATCAGACAGCACACATGACGAATCAATTAGTCCAGCTGCCTATTCATTAATGAAGGACACGCTTCAAAAGTTAGATCTGAAGGCTTTGGAAACTCAGGTCGGTTAAATCCCTCTGACGATCGGCAGATTGATCATTGCTTCCTTAGAAGAGGTTCATTTCAAAAGCTTGTCTGTTAATAAGGATGAGTCATTGTGGAGATAGCTGTATCAGCCCGCGTGTGGCTGGAATCAGCGTAGAATGATCCGCTGGTTTATGGAGCCAGGAGGTATTGGCTCAACGTACAGTTCTGCTCTGACTAATAAGGTCATGCAATTAAGCCAGATATTCAAACGCCAATTAATGCAAGAGCAGTAAGGAGAGCTTTTTTGTTTGACTGAAAAGATTAACACTCATGCTCCTTGAAAATGGTTTCGGATTATGTATGGGCAGGTGCTTGGATTTGTCTTGGGCACAAAAGGGAGTGAATAAAAGTGGATGCCATTGATTTTTCTAAGTCTATATTTGGAAATGATGAGTTGATTTATGGAGGTTTGATTCTTTAACACATCTTTTATGTGAACTGGAGGGTTTGTACAAATGTCACTATTTACGCATCACTGTCATTTGACAAAAGTATCAACAAGGCTGAAGTGGATCTATTAGCACAGGATCTATTGGCAGATTTAATAAATTAAGATGTGCTTACATGTAGTTCACAATAGTTCCCCAGATATTCAAAGAATTAAAGCATGGATGACAAGGAACAGAGCCGGTGGCCGATGTCTGTCAGTCTAGGCCTTGGAGGATAGTGGCGATCCAGCAATCACCAAACTGAAAGTGAAAGCGACTATTCTTGTCATTGTGAGAACACGCAGCACAGCACACAGTGATCCACAATGAAATTGGACCTCTGCATTTAACCCATGCATGCAAACCCACAACATGCAACAGGGGGCAGTTATGAAAGTGCCCGGGGAGCAGTGACGGGGATGGTACCTTGCTCAAGGGTACCTCAGGGCAACCTACTGGTAAGGGTTTGGACCCACAATCTTCCAATCCTGTGGCCAAACTCCCTAACCACTAGGCCATTGCTGCCCAGATTATATCCTCATTTGGTGGAGGCTCACAATAGCTCACAACATTTGGTCCGAGCTTAATGGACATGTGTACATACCCACATAGGGGACATTTGATTTGAAAAGAAACATTGTGTTAAAACTCGGTTTCAGTGAGTCCGGCTCCCACTCACCAATAAAGCCAAGCTGGGAAAATTCAAGAATCATCCACTCCTCCGAAGGCTGCTGGAGGGCAAAGTTCTTCATTGTGGTAAAATAATTTGGCCGAGCGACAATGTCATCCTCTAGCTGAAAAAGAGGGAGAGAGAGACAGACATAGAGAGAGGCGTTTTAGTGAACGCATTCCATTTCAATGAGCACCTTACTCAATTATTTGAAAAATCATCATCTTCATCTAGTCAAGCACTTTCTTTTATATTCTTCCATAGACTAGGCTTTTGATGACTAAACGCCTGAACAATAGCTGTAATTCAACCATTGAGAGTCATTGCACTGTGCAGGAAGAATGGGGGCCATAAAACAAGAGACACAGGGATGCGTGGGAGAGGAAAGCGCTCTGAGCGCCTCGCTGGAGAGATGAAGTGATGGAGGGATGAATGAAAGAATGAATGCAGAACAAAGGCAGGATGTTCCCCACAGGATGCTGCAATCCCCCAACATCAGCCATATGTTCACTGGACTCATATCTGCTGACTTTGGGAGCAATATGACACCAAACCAAGAACAACACTTGACAGTTATGGATTTATGGATATAAATGCTTACTGTACAAGATAAGACCGTGCCACCGTAGATATATGCCAGAGATATGAACATGGTAACGTTGAACGGATGCACACTGTCAAAAGTGTGGAATTACTTTTCAGCTGTATATATACTTACGTCTAAAGATGCTTTATATATTATGATATATATTGAAAATATACTCATATATTATGGTAGTTGCTTTGAAATAAGATTATAAGCAAGACAACAACGGGTTTTTGTGTATTTTAAGTTTATAATACAATATAATACAGTGTAATTATCCATTTACAATAATTAAGAAATTCACCTTGTGATTTTCATACGTTTTTATAAACAAGCTCTTCTGGAAATTAATGAACTTATTTATCAAGACTCTCTGCAATTTCACAATCACATTCTGATGTCTAAAACACAAAACTAGCATGCTGGCGTTTTGAAAAGAACTACTTCTTTAACATACTGTATTTGTACATGTTGTCTCCAACTATATCAGGTTTGATAAACAAACCCCCCCCCCAAAAAAAACCCCCAAAAAAACCCCAAAAACATTAGCACAGAACATATTAGAACATATTATATTGACCAGCAACCACAATGGTCGCATTACATCACAGAATGTGTTACCAAAAGATTAGCATATTAGCATGTTCTACACTATTCTTAAGTTAGCATCTGCGGCCAATCTGGCTTTATATTAGAATTGTATAATAGAATAATGCAAAGCGCCAAATATCTGAAGCGAAAGCATATCTACCAGTCATTAAATAGTTAAAATTTAATCATAAACCATATTAGCACATAACTAATATATTAGCATTTAATTTAAGAACTAGCATTTTACACAAATTATCATATCCGTAGTAGCATGATATATTATTTTATATTTATCTAAAGATCACATCATCATCCAGATGAGATAATATGACCATTTTTTTAGACCATAACAGAACATATTAGCTTGTAATGTTAATGTTTTGGCTTTTTTTTAACTTTCTGAAACATATTTGGTTGAACTGGTTCCTTGAACTGTGTGTGTGTGTGTGCGTGTGCGTGTGCGTGTGCGTGTGCGTGTGCGTGTGCGTGTGCATGTGTGTGTGAGAGAGAGAGAGAGAGAGAGAGAGAGAGAGAGAGAGAGAGTGGTCGCTCTCTTAACAGGCAGAGCGGTTTGCTTTAGGCAACACGTTTTGACAGACCAGAGTGAAGAACATAACCAGTGTTGAGCTTTAATCTGCTCTTTCATAAGAGTTCACTTTAAAGGCCACGTTCACAAGTCAACAGATGATTGGGTGAAGACACAAGGCGCCTGTTCTGTGAGCAGCTGTAATGCAAGTTCACATGAAGGCAAGGGAGGGTATGTCAGGGAAGAAAAGAAATAGCTTTGCTTATCCTCCTCCATCTGACACCACATATCCACGGCTTTCTGTAGAAATACACTGGAAGTCATTACCACAGCCTTCGAACCTTAACCAAAAGCATGTTTAAATGTGTGTGTGTGTGTGTGTGTGTGTGTGTCTGTGTGTGTCGGGGTGTAAGTGTGTGTGTTTGTGTGTCTGTGTGTATGTGTGTGTGTGTGACTGTGTGTGTGTCTGTGTGTGTGGGTGGGTGGGTGCAAGCATCCTTTGGACCATAACTTAAAGCATGTTTAAGTGTGTCTCTGTATGTGTGTGTGTGTGTGTGTGTGTGTGTGTGTGTGTGTGTGGGTGGGTGGGTGCAAGCATTTGAGCAGCTGGAATCAACAAACAGCTTTCACTGCTTCTAAGGCGGGAAAAGTCAAACCATTCAACTAATGTCATCAAGATGTTATGAAAGACTCTCTTTAAACACATGTGGGACCTTTAACTTAATATCAGTGCAGTGCAGCTGCAGTGTGCCACTCTGGTGAGCAGTGTGAGTGTAATAACACTTCAGAATAGCCATCAGTCGTGGGGCAGCAGAGGCCTAGTGTTTAGGGACTAGCCCACTAGATCAGAAGGTTGTGGGTTCCAATCCCAGATAAGCTGGTTCCCTGAGGCAGCCTTAAACATGGTACCCATCACTGGTCCATGAGCACTGGATATCCTTGCCCACTGCTGCACAGTGAGTGTATGGATGAAAAGCAGTTTGCATTTCGCTGTGTTTCATTGTGCGCTATGTTGTGTTTCACATTGACAAACAGTCACTTTCACTTTGAAACATGAAACATAGTAGCAACATCAGAAGAGCAGAACAAATAAACTAACTTTGAATCTACCTCCACCATGTTTCACAGAAATCTTTCTGCCCTCTAGTGGACAAACTGCTTAACATCCATGCCAGTCTTAAGGATGCACATAAGTATATGGGCAATAAAGGACACATAAAAGTTCTACTAAGATGAATTAAATATATCTGTGAAAAGTTTGAATATCAGCCTTGTAGGTCTTTTAGGTCAGCAAGAGTGGTGCCCAAAAGTGAAACTACAAGTTCTAAAAACTGAATATCTGTTGCTTTTTTTGTTTTTAATCCATTTGCTGTCACATGTAACACATAAAAAATGTACTCTTCAGTCCCAGTCCAATCAAAATATGGAAATTAAGCCATAAATATATTCTGTTTTGAAATGAATGGGCTTATTTTGTAAAACAATTAATTTTGACGGATCTTCTTATTCTGCTTATAGCAATTTAGCTTTCTGAATGATCACAGCAGCCAATCATAACAATGCTCATTTACATATCGGTCGTTAATCGAGCACGTTTTTGGTACATAAAAATCGTAAAAATGTAAGGGAAAAACATAGAAGACAAGTATGAAGGCCTTTAGTATGAGTTTTTTTTTGGACGGTCCTAACTTGAGATAAACTCATTTAGCTCATGGGGACACGTCATCATCACCCCTACGTTCACACATAGTCCGTTCCCGACCTCATTAGCCTATGGTCCTACTTATATTCATCCCAAAATGTCTCGGATCAGATGTTTGTTGAATATCAGCCTCGTAGGTCTCTTAGATCAGCAAGAGTGGTGTCCAAAACTAAACTGCATGCAGCAATTGTTGTGCCCACTGCTGAAACCAGCTCAGATCAGATCAGCCCAAACTGTTACCATTAAAAAAACAATCTTCTGCCTCTTCCAGTGAATCAGTGGCTCCACTGTTATGCTTGCATAATAATAATAATAATAATAATAATAATAATAATAATAACAATAATAACACTTAATAATAACAACAACAATAATAATGCACATATATCTGTATTCTTTAGCATGGCTTCCTTCTGTATTTTTATTTTTGCTTAAAATGACATATCCATCTTTACATAGTTTACTCTACTTCTTACAAATTATTTTTATGCCTTTCATTTCTGTAAACCACACTGAATGAGCTCTTTGTATGATAACATGCTTTACAAATTACCTTATCACTAGCCAAAATAAAAAGCCTTGATAGGCATGGTTATTCAAATATACAAGCTTTTATTTGTTTCCTTAATCTGGAATTTCAATAACCTACGTGCAGTCCAAGTGTAAAAATGTAAATATATGGCGATATCTAAGACATCTGAAGTTAATACAGAGCTTGTTCTCCTTTTATTAATATATCAGATCATGCTGTGGCAGAGCCATAGGTTTACACCTCTAGTGGGTGAGTGAGTAAGTGAGTGAGTGAGTGAGTGAGTGTGTGAGTGACCACTATTAGTGTATGGATTAAAGCTTACCTGCACATAGTAGGTGCCTTTGGACTGAGCGTACATCATCAAGAAGCAATAGTCCAAGTTCTGCTTTGTTCTCCATCTGTGAGTGCAACACAGAAGGGGCTTTAAAATCCATTGGCTACACACATACAAATACACTACCTGGAGAGAGAAACAAGGTGTATGTGACTCTTATTCACACATCAACTCAGTCAACGGAGCAGCAACAGAGCTGCTGTATCTTTGTGTTATACTCAGTAATTAGGTTAAGAGAAAGAAGAGTAAGAACAGTACTGCAGAACCTGACCATTTCAAAGCAATAAACAGTCACAGAACACACACAATGGTGAACACAAACACAGAAAAGGTGTGCTGAGCATAGAATTAAAACCATTGAGTTCTGAGTTGTACACCACTGAGGATCTGTAACTTTGACAAGAGCCAAACTATGGCCGCTAGACGAGGGATGTCCTCAGTACTCTGTGATTAGAATCTACTGAAAGGGGTCCAAGAAAGACAACTGGATATCCAGTGACAGGATAATGGACTCCTAGTTATGCATTTGGAGAGTGAAGGCATATGGTCCAATCCCACAAAAGAGCTACTGTAGAACAAACTGATGAAAAATGAAGAATGGTGTTAGAAAACAAAGGCTGTGAATGGTGCTGCCTTGCTGCAGACCGGTCAGAATGCCCTTACTGACCCTTGTTAACCTCCAAAAGCATATATTGTATGTACAAGACCATGAAACTGGACCAGGAAGAAGGTGGCCTTATATGCTGAATCATGACTCTGTTAGCCCACATGGATGGCCATATGTGAGTTGCTTACCTGGAGAAAAGCCACCAGGATACACTAGTGGTTAGGGAGCTGGCCCCAGATCAGAAGGTCATGGGTTTGAATCTCAGACCAGTAGGGTGCCCTCAGTTACCCTTGAGCAAGGTACAGTCCCCATCACTGTTCCCCAGGTGCTTTAAATAGCTGCACGTGTGTGTATGGGTGAAATGCAGAGGTTCACAGAGGCAGCATTTTGTTGTGGTTCACTGAGTTCTGTGATGTGTTTCACAATGATAAACAGTCACCTTCACCTCACTATGGGAAACCAGCAGAGGCAGTGTGATGCTCTGGCCAATTTTCTGCTCAGAAATCTGGGGTTTCACGTCAATGTTACTATGACGCGTATCCCCTACCTTAGTAGTGTTACAGACCAAGCATTTCCATTTATGGTAACAGTATTGCACCATGGCATTGGCCTCTTTTAGCAGTATAACGTGCCCCACACTGCAAAAATACTGTACCTGTATAAACATAGGATCATTTTCAGAATCACACACACACCCTACTGAGAAGCTGGACCACTTATTATAAGATGTGCTCTTGAGTGAGAGGCTGAATCAATTAAACAGCAGAGTCTTCACATCTGCACACATTCACAAGCAATCAAACACTTATAGAGGGCAAGACATGCCCTCCAGAGAGTGTATCAATCAGTTAGTAGATCACATGCCATTTTTTTCTCTTTTTCTCTCTATCTCTTTTACACACACACCCACATACACACTCAGCCTAAAGCTGGACACAGCATGAGGCCATAAACTGACTGGCATGATAGATATTGATATTTTATTAAAAAAGTAAATAAACATTGGTAAGTAATTTCAATGTTAATTTGAAACTTTTTAAACTGGGTTAAACATTAAACAGTAAACATTATGGCAATCTAATAATAGCAAGCATAAATACAGAACACACTTTTGCACTTTTAATGCACAATTTGTGTCATTTTGCTGAATTAAACATAAAAAATTACAGAAAGATATATCACATTATATTAAAAACAACATGACCTGGTACCGGTACTAGCGTTATACTATATACAGTGATTTTATAGCTTTATCTGGAATGAGAGGGAGTGTATAACTGATGAAAGTGATTCCAGACAAGGTGTGTGAGGAGCATGCTGAGAAATGGTCTTCAACAGCACCGCGTTATCTGCTCTCATCCTGTTTGAAGCTGGACTGAGGCATCAGATCAATATACATCAGCTTCTCTCTCCCTCTGTATCTCCATCTCACCCTTTCCCTCTTGCTCCATCACAGCCTCCACTCACTCCTAAAGCTCCTCTCTCACTCTGTGTGTGGTGGAGTGATCGAGCATTGGCATTGGGATCACTGGTGTGAGTAAGACATGGCCGTCTGCACAGTTGATCCTGATTTATTAAAGCACTGCATTTAGTCTCCATGGACTCTGTGTCATCACTCTCTCTGTCACACATTGTCTGTATCTCAGCAGTAGGTTTTAGCGAGCAACAGCAGCAGGTTTTATTAAGGCTCAATCAACTGAATCTCTCAAACACAAACACACACTCAGATACACTTCACACTGCAATACTCCAGAGCCTTAAAGTTACAAGACAAAACAGCAGAAACGGTGGTGGGGGCAGTGGTAGCTTAAGGGTTAAATGTAATTGGAACGTGATGGGTTCAAGTCCCAGATTAGCAGGTTGCCCTGGGGTATCCTTGAGTGAAGTACCGTCCCCATCACTGCACTGGATGTGACTGCTCACTATTACACTGTGTGTGATGGATGCAGAGAAGCATTTTGACAATGGTGCTGTGGTGTATTCACAATGAAAACAGTCACTTTCACTTTCTCAGAAATGATGCAATAAAGCAGATTACCATACATGACTAATCAGAATCAGAAAAACTGTGTTGATCCTGAGGAAAAACCTTACTGATCCCTTTAGACATATTTATTTTACAACTCCACAAATAAACACACAGATCCACCAGTAGAGCAAAGCATAATGTAAACCCAAATGAAACCTAAAATGAAAATACAGAATACATTTTTTTTCATTGGAGACAAAATCTGAGGGCCTTGAGAAACGAGGGTTGCATTGGAAGAAGGAGGATGTTGAGGATGCCAGGCAAAAGAAGAAGAGGAAGGACAAACAGGTTCTCCGGCTTCCTCCCACCATCTAAAGACATGCACGTCAGGTGGATTAGAGATGTTAAATTGCCTGCTAGGTGTGTGTGTGTGTGTGTGTGTGTGTGTGTGTGTGTGTGTGTGTGTGTGTGTCTGTCCTGCAATGGGCTGACGACCTGTCCAGGGGGTTTCCCTGCCTTTCGTGCTGTGTGAGCTGAGATAGAATCCAGCACTGCCCATGAGGACAAGCAGCTAAGGAAATGAGTGAGTGAGTAGATACAGTGAGCTGATTTACACTGTTTGTGCCGTTATACTGTAATATTTAAACTATGCTGATATACTGTGCTACATCACACAGAGGTGACTTTGCTGATTTACTGTACTGAGTAACCAGTGTTGATATATATTATATGCGTTTTTATAGAGTGAACTTGTCATTGTGAAATACAGAACAACACACAGTGAATCACAACGAAATGCAGTCTCTGCATTTGACCCTTACACACCCATAGCAGGAGGCAGGTATTTAAAGCGCATGGGAGCAGTGATGGGAACGGTACCTTGCTCAAGGGTACCTTAGGGTCTGGGAATCCCACAACCCATGATTCAGTCTGGGGCCAACTCCTAGTATGAGCGCCACCGCGCACATCCCGTGATCTATGTGCTGTGTCCTTCGAAGAGCAACAAAGATTCTCTGATAGCCACTTTGAATAACTGTGCTGATTTTAATGTACAAACCTTTTTTTTTTTCTCCCATGTCATCACTGATTTTTCCACTGATTTCCTAACTACAGATATCCACGCAAAAAATGTAATTATCACTCTGATTGCCATTAACTATATCTCACAAACCGGGAGTCAATCACACACACTCTCAAGAAATACAATAAACAAAACTCCTTCAGGAAAGAAAGGAGAAATAGAAATCTAAATAAAGATCGAAAAAGTGCTGACTTCATCAGAATGGAAAACTGAATATCAGGCAGCAAAAAAGGAGAGAAAAGAGAACAGAAAAAGGCTGGTAGTAGAAAAAAGCAGCTTATTGCTCATCTAAATGGATTTCTACTTACATCTTGGCTGATTCCTTATTGATTGGTCCTGTATCTGCTTGATGGGTGATTGATTGGTCTGCTTAGCCAGTGTAGGAGTGATTTGCTCATCAGCACTCTCTTGGCTGGACTCGTCAGCCTGTCGCCATCCAGCCAGACTTCGTTTCAGAGCGGAAGATAAACATTACAAGTTTAAAAGTTAACAGGGTTTGATTCAAATATCTCAGATAATATGAATCTGATTAATTATTTCTGCAACTGACTGCAAAATTATATATATATATATATATATATATGTATACATACACACACACAGACACACATATATATATCCAGACATATATATATATATATATATATATATATATATATATATATATATATATATATATCCAGATAACCAGGTAATAAACAGAAACTACAAATTATCAAATGAAAACTCTTCTGACTATATGTATTTGTGTTTATTTAGTGTGTTACTGAGTAAATATAAAAATATTTTTAATCTACTTTCTTGGGTGCCTAAAATGTTTGTGTACATATGACAGTTGGGTTCAAGAAATGAATTTGAGAAGATCAGATATTCAGCCCTTATTTGTATTAATATCTAAATATTCTAAATTACACAGACCGCAGCACATTGTGTATCTGACCACCCAGGTTTTCAAGTGAGCAAAAGTATTGGAATTGAGAGGCTGACAGGTAGCTCAGCAGTGTCCTGTTGATTGACTGTTTACACTATAAACAGCTCTTGAAATCTGCTGCCAGCTGAAGCTTTGTGATTATGAAGACTTGTGGCATGTGCAAAAAAAAAGTTTGCACACCCTTTCATTTTTAAAGTGATCCCATCCAACATGTCAGGGTTTTATGCTTACACTCTACACCCATGGGCTCATGTTTGCTCCTCACTGAGGATTTACAGGATGATTTTGTTTAAAAAAAGTAAGTGATGCACTGATCCTATGCGCACAAACAGGAAACATCTACATTATAAGCCTTCACTCCCAGAATATTAATCAAAATCTGCTTAGTTCTTAAACATGCTGTGCATGTTTAGTAAATATATCCATCTCTAGAATATTTCTTTCAGCTTGGACGTCCATGGTTAAAAAAATGCATCACCTTTTCTCTGCTCAGTTCAGTAAATAACTGCTGAAACCATGGTGACTTGATTCTACGAGGGAATGTGCTGTTGTACATGCCTCCAGACTCCTTTCAACCTTCTGCTTCTCATTCACTCAAGCTCAGTCTCTGTGCAGTCCCACTGTGGGTGTGTGCTTTGCAACAAAGTGTGTTCACAAGCAAGTGTGCTTCCATATGTGTGTAAGAGAGTTAAACAGTTCTGGCAGGGTGGAGATGCTGCCTGCTTTTCCGTGTGTTCATGAAATATACATGAGCAGCTTGACCCTCAGGGAGCCTTCCTTCTCGCACTCTCAAATCTACACACACACACACACATACACAAAAGTTTGCTTTTATGGAATGTCACATGATGAGGTCATACATATGTCCCATTTGCATTAAATACACAGTGATGCAAAGGTTGTTTTAAGGTGATTGTTATTCCACTCATCCTTTCATCAGATTTTGTTTCCGAAGAGTTTCAGACTTCAGACAGTATTTTTTTTATGTACTGTACTCCAGGCTTCTCAAAGGGAAAAGTTTTCAGCTCTCATTCTGTTTTTGACTGTTTTTTGTTTGTTAAGCCACGAAGTGACCCACGTGTGAATGAATGCTATGAACAGTAAGCAGTTAATTTGTCCTCTGCATTTAACCAGTTCAATGACACTAGGAAAACACACACCAAGAGACAGAGAGAAGACAACGCAACATACAGGCAGAGAGAAGGAAGATGGGAACGGGATGACCAAAGAAAGAGAGAGAGAGAGGTAGAGAAAGGTAGGGAGAAAGATTGAGAGAAATACAATATGAAGAAAAGAGAGAGAGAGAGAGAAAGACAGAAAGAGAAGGGAAACAGTGATGATGTGACAGAAAATTAAAAGGTGAAAATAAAGAGGTAATGACAGACAAGTGCATAAAATAAGACACAAGAACACACACCAGGAGTAATGGGCTCCAATGCCCCTGCCAGGCAGCAGTGCTGGTAGATGATACCTTGCTCAAGGGTACCACAGGACAACCTAATGTCCCAGGACAATCTTCGGATCATGGGGCCTAGTCCCTAACCTAGGTCCCGGTCTGACAAGCAGAATGATCAGGCCTGTGATTAGTTTACTGGTGTAGCTGAATGCACAACATTTGTTCCCATTGCTTTCATTTAATCCACTTTAATCTACAGTTTAAGATGCAGAAAATAGGAGTGTCCTTATGCAAATTAAATCTGATGTCACCACAACAGACATCGCCATTGATTAAAAAGATTTCAAGCAATAACCATATCAAAGTAAAGGGGCTCCCCAATGTTCCGGAAGGACTACATTATTAAAGAGCATTAAAATGTATAAAGCTACAGAGCCCTGTCAAACACCTTAAGTTTCTGAAACCGCAAGTAGCCATTCCCACACAGGAGCACTGCATCAGTGGGTTAAGTGACGTACACAAGGCCCCTGTGCACCTTTTAACCCATCCGTCCAGGGGACTGAACCAGCCAATTGCAAGTAATCATTAGGCCACGGGTGACAGCATTGTGGACGTTTTATTAAAGTGATATTATTACATATTTCTTTCATAATTAGTGTCTCTTAAAATCTAAAAAGTCTAAAGAGTGTGTGTGTGTGTGTGTGTGTGTGTGTGTGTGTGTGTGCGTGTGTGTGTGCGTGTGTGTGTTTAAAAAAGCAAGAAAGCTTAAAGTGGTACAGTAGGTTCTATCATAATACATGCCTTTCTGCTTCACTCCAAATCTATATTTATATTTATTTATTTGTGAGTGCATGCATGTGTGTGTTTGTGGGTGTGTGTGTGTGTGTGTGTGTCTGTCTGTGGCTTCCTAACTTGACCAAGTGTGCAGTGGGATATTACATCAAACAGCAGAGCAGATAATGCATGCTGATATCACAGTGTCAGACAAGGACAACATTTATGCACACACACAGACACACACACACACAAAGCTTTCAGCAGGTGGTTTCTTTACCTGACGCGTTCTTTGGGGTCACCAAATGACTCTTTGAGGTTGGAAAAATCCGGGTAGAAATGGACCGATGGAGAGATAATCTCCAGTAAACCGGACTGAATCTCCCCTGGAAACCTAGCAGAGAGAGCAAGAGACAGAGAGAGAGAGAAAGAGAGAGAGAGAGAGAGAGAGAGAGAGAGAGAGAGAGAGAGAGAGAGAATATAAATCTATATATAATTTTGAAATAATATAAAAATATATAAATCACTCAATTAATCTACCACAAATGACTGGTAAATACAAAGAGAGAGGAAAAGAGGGGAAAGTAGGAGCAAGAGGAATAAAAGGAATAGAAAGAGAAAGAAAGAGATAGATAGATAGATAGATAGATAGATAGATAGATAGATAGATAGACAGACAGACAGACAGAAAGACAGATACAGAGATAGAAAGGGAGATAGAAAGACAGAGATAGAGAGTGCGAGAGAGAGAGAGACAGACAGAAAGCAATAGACAGATAGAAGGAACAAAGGATAAAGAATAAAGAAAAGTAAAAGAAAGAGACAGAGAGGAAGGGAGGGAAAAAGAGTGAGAGTAATACAAGATTGACAATACAGAAAGAGTGAAAGAGTGAAAGAAAGAGATGGGAAACAGTGATGATGTGACAGAAAATGAAAAGGTGAAGAAAATAAAAGAGGTAATGAGTGCATAAAAAAAGTAACAGCAACTGTGAGTCTGTGTGTGTGTGTGTGTGTGTGTGTGTGTGTGTGTGTGTGTGTGTGTGTGTGTGTGTGTGTGTGTGAGAGAGAGAGAGACAGAGAGAGAGACAGAGAGAGAGAGAGAGAGAGAGAGAGAGAGAGAGAGAGAGAGAGAGAGAGAGAGTATGAAAGAGAGAGTATGCAACCTGTGGGGAAGCTGGGTTGCCAGGGTAACAAGCACATCTATTGAAGTAGAAGTGACAGAGCATTTTCCAAGCTGAGCACACACCATGAGTGAGCAGCAAATACATGCATCCACATGTACAGGCGTGTGCACTATTTTGCTCTCTCTCTCTCTTTCTCCCTTTCTCTCTTTATCTCTCTCTCTCTAACCCACACCCCCCCCACACACAATTTCATATGCAGTTTTGATCCATTTGTTTACCAAGAAATGACACAGACATATGCCTTTGTGAGCGCACGCGTGCGTGCGTGCGTGTGTGTGTGTGTGTGTGTGTTGGTGTGTGTATGCAGTTTCTAACAGATGTTGTACTACTCACATCTGGAAAATAGAGAACACATAAGTGTACAAATATGCTGAAAACAGTGTGAGAAACACACACTGATTCAGACACCCAAACACACACACACACACACACACACACACACACACTACTGTGTGGAGGGACCCTGGTTCAGAAAGCAGATTCTTAGGGTCCTCTCGACACCCAGAGGAGAAACACTCTCTCCTTCTGTCTCTTTTCTCAAAGTGATCTGCTTTTTGCACTCGCATATCAGCTGAGCTGTTAGGTAGGGTCACACCACAGCTGAGTGGGAGTTTGCTCAATCCTGCTTAAATAAACATTAAGTTGATTTGCATCCAAAAGTTAGCACATCCTCTAGTGCAACCTCTGCATTGAGCAAACCTATATATGGGCAATATCTATGAAAATGCTATATAAATACATTTAAAGTGTCTGGTGTACATTACAAAAAGAAGCTCTCAGCAAATATTATCTCATTTCAAAACAAATTTTATTTTGTACTTGGTTCAAGGTGTTTTTCACTTTAATTTAGTTCAGCTAAACTAGACAGATGTTTTGTGTAATAAGCAATTTCACTACACTTCACATTCTCGTCAGAGTACAAGCAACGAATATTTAATCATTCATTCTATGGTTTACTCACTAATAATCAATTATGAAAATGGTGACGCTTATTTCAAAACCTTAATTTTTACATTTACAGCATTTAGCAGAGCGACTTCCATTTCCTAGCTACAGCGACAGTTCCCCTGGAGCAACCTGGGGTTGAGGATTTTGCTCCTGAACCCAACGGTGATGGTGCTGGAGGTGGGATTTGAACCTGTGACCTCTTGGTCCACATGCAAGCATCCTACCACTAGACCACCAGCACCCCAATCTTTCAGTTCTTGTAGCTGAAAAATGATTTTCATGTATTTTTTAGATCGTTGTTGCAATACCCACCTTTTTCTTGCTTCAGTTTCTTTAATGAAAGTATGATAAAAGCTTATAAGATGTGCTGGTGTTTATATTCTGTTACCGTAATATTCTAGATAAAAAAATCCGTTTCTGTGCTTCATTTGGTAAGACATTCTTTTTTTTTATTACAATGCTTCTACATTTTTTGCTTTAAATTTAGAACATTTGACCACACCGGAGGGGAGAAGTCCAGCACTATTTGCTTTCGGTTTTTGAAGTGATGAGGGGGGTTTTGCTCTGCATACCTAAGCACATTTATTTCTTTTCGATTTTGCCTCCACAGTTAAAAGCAGACGCAGGAAATATTGTAGTTTTTAATTTTTTTTTATTTTTCATAACATTTTGTGCACCCTGAGCATTAACTGTAAACCTGACTTGGATAAGTGGATCAACTTTAAGGTGATTTTAATATATTTTTTGAAATTCATAAAATAAAAACAACAACTGCGCTGTAAAAATGGGAGGAAAGTGTCACATTTAATATCATTCATGTCTTTTATTTCTAACAAGATTTGAAAAGGGGTGCCCAGACATTGGCCTGCAAGTATACACATGGGAAAAGTCATTTGTGATTTTTTTTGCCATTATCCTGACACGTGAAAAATAATACAAATAAAGTAAAACTGTTGAGTTAGTGTGTTAAACATGTAACAGTAGTCTCAGGCTCAGCTGAGTTTACTCACAGGCGCTTGAGGTTTTCGGCCACGCTGTTCGCATACTGCTGGTCTGTCTGCAAAACAAAGAAAGCAAAATAAGAGCCCAGTCTAAATGTGTCCTGCTGACTCAGCACACATTTACTACAGTAGTAATAGCAATACTTAACTGTACACCATACTCAGATTACTCATTGTGCTTAATACCCGGAGCTTCAGATTTCCATTGAATGGTGCAGATCTAGTGACGATGTCTATACCAAATTTTGCCACATTTGCAGATGTCAAAAGGTGTCACTTAGAGGCTTAACAGTGCATCAAAACCCTGATATCACAAAGCAAAATCTTATAGATATGGCAATGCACTGAAGAGGATGGATAATATTTTTGTTATGCCACCATGAATATTAGTCATTTATTCTCATATTATGAGAATATCTAAATTACAAACTAAATTATTAATCAGTCATACATTTGTGAGACCCATCTTATGTTATTCTCTCTCTCAGTTGAGCTGATTCACAAAAGCTACTGTTGCTCTAATAGCTCCCCTTTGTAGAGAACACAGAATGACCAGCAGCCTGTTCATCATTTCAACTGCAATTTAAGAAAAGTCCAATCGATTCATTTATTTAAACCCATATTTATCAAATAATCATGACAGCCCTAATCTCACATGACAAAATAAATGCCATGTGCAATGCAGAGGAAGTAAAACAAATACATTTCACACAGCTGACCCGCATGACTGTATCATGACTTCTCCTCATGACTCAGAAGCACCAACGATGAACAAATGGCCATTCACAGCTCATGATGCTACAGTATTATTCGTTTCTTATCTGGGCTTGGGATATGATAAGGAACTTGTTATATTTAATCCTGAAATAGTTATGGTGTTAAATTCAGCCCTTAGTGTGACTAAACAAATTTTCCTATAATATTGCCCAAGGCTTATAAACAACTTTTTGGGTGGTTGGGGTGAAGAAATGGGCCAGATCGCAATGATTTCTGTGCTGCTGATTGCAATCATACCAAGTCATCTAACTAGTAGACTGCAGTGGTTGTGCTGCTGACTCAGTCCCTCCTTCTACCAGGGGATTGAGGAGCATAGACATCAACCTAATGCTGAAATGGAGAAAACTTTAAGTTTCCTGGGCATTGCCCCTAGGAGAAGCAGAGAACAAGACAATGTGAGGATGGCAAAAGTGGTACTGAAACAAAGACTGATTGCACCAACCATGTGACTATTAGAAGCTACTGGAGATTTAAAAAAAAAATAGCAAAAAAGCTGCACTGATATTAAGCCAACCATCAGCACTGGTGGTATGTGAGAGATACCAAAGTAAAGCAGCAAAAGCCTCACAGAAAGAAGTTTCATCTGAATTAGCAGAAGTTCTTGCCCTCAATAACTGGCATCTGAGGATTTGGAGTTCTGCTCCTCGAACAGATCAGCAACGGCTCACTGGACCCTGTTCACTCACTCAGTCACTCATTTTCGCTTGTCCTAATTAGGAACTATCCCAGTCTATCCCTACACCCTAGAAACACCCTAGACAGGTCGCCAGTCTGTCACAGGGCAGACACACAGACAAACACTCATACCTGCGAGCAATTTAGCATCTCCAGGTCACCTGACACGCATGTCTTTGACCTGTGGGAGGAAACTGGAGCTCCCGGAGGAAACCCGCATGCACACAGGGAGATCATTCTCCCAAACCAAACTCCACACAGAAAGAACCTGGACAGTCCCACCTGGGAATCAAACCAGGACCATCTCGCTGTGAGGTGACAGCGCTACCCACTGCACCATGCCACTCTCTCTGTTCACTGCAAACTGCAAATTAAATCACACTAAAGAAACCATTCCAATCAGTACACTCCTGCCTTAGTCTGAGAAATGAATGAACGCTGAAAGCATGAGGTAACACACACCCACAAGGCCACACACTCAACAAGGCCGTGCAAACTCCAGGGAGAATCAGAGCTGACCATGACCTGCTGGCTGCATCACATCATCAGCCTTTCCCAGAAGGGCTTCGATTGAATAGGTCATTGTTTTCCGGCCTGCCAGAGAGAATCCAGGGGGACGGCTCAGAGAAAACGACGGAGGAAAGAAGAGATCAGAGGAAGGACAGGAAACACCTGGAGCTACTTTGAGCAAATCTGCCTTTTTTAGGCTGAGAAAAAGAGATATGAAGATAGAGAGGGAGAAAGGAAGATTTGTCGCCTAAGAGGACAAAAAAGGCAGCTCATTTGTTACCAATAACAGTTTTGTCATGCATCTGAAAAGGCACCGTTCCCCAGGCACAGGTCTGTCATTAAACCCACTTCTGTTCCTTTTTTTAGCCCAATAATTAAGGGACCAATAAGACTGGAGACGAAAAAAGGAAAAGAGAAGAAAGAAAGCATTACTGTATGTCAAGGACTGGCCAGAGATTGGTGGACTGAAAAGGAGAAACAGCTGGGAAGACTCCAGAATCTCTCAAGGTTGATGTTTTCTAAGACAAATATCAGTCGCCCTCTATGATTAAAACCAACATTTTAAATAAAAAACATGTTTGAAACTTGGGGAACATGACAGAGCACTGAATAGTGCTGCTGCTTCACAGCAATAAGGTTCTGGGCTTGATTCCCAGTTAAGGTGGCCTGGGTCCTTTCATTGAAGTGTATGTGTATGAATGGGCTGTCTCTGTGTCTGTCCAGTTATGGTCTGATGATCTGTCCTGGGTCATTTTCTGCCTTGGTTCCAGGTAAGCATGTCAAATAAACCATGAAATCAATTTAACATATCTACTCACTCATTCATTTTCGTAGCCGCTTGACCTGATTAGGGGCGGGGGTGGGGGGTGGAGTCATCCTAGGGCGAAAGGCAGGGAAACACCCTGTCCATCAAAGGACAAACACGCAGTAAAACACAGTCACACCTTGGGGACAATTTAGCATCTCCAATCTACCTGACATGCATGCATTTGGGGGAAACCCAAGCAGAAACTTGAAGAACATGCAAAAGACCTACACCGCCCCATCTGGGAATGGAACCCTGCTCGCTGTGAGGCAACAGCGCTACCCATGTAGCATACCTGCATACCAGGAAATAAAAACAAAAAATTTGATACAACTTTTCACCTCAAAATCAAATGTGTTCAGACTAGAAACAAATGAATTTGACTTTTGACCTAGTGGTTAGGGAGTTGGCCCCAGGATCGGAAGATTGTGGGTTTGATTCCCTCAACAGTAGGTTGCCCTGAGGTACCCTTGAGCGAGGTACCATCCCTGTCACTGCTCTCCGGGTGTTTTCAATAGCTGCCCACTGCTGCACGAGTGTGTATGGGTGAAACGCAGAAGTTTATTTTCGTTGTGTTGTGCTGGGCTGCGTTTCACAATGACGAGGGATGTCACTTTCACTTTCACTTTCGTATGTGAATAATGAAGTGAGTTTGGATATTTATACAGTACTGTTCAAAAGTTATAGCTACTTAAAAAAAACACATTTAGTACTTTTCATTTTTTGTGTTGATGTATTTCAGAATCTTGTAAAGGGGAATCCCAGTATACTTCCTGTTAGGTTGGGCTAATCAATGCTTCATTACATTATTTCACAGCAGTGATGACCCCAACACTGTAAAAAAAATATAAAAAAATCTGAGAGTCAGTATGTCCAGACTATTGACTGACACTACAAATTTCACTCCAGACCCTCCTGACCCTGTAGGCCATCCTAAGCAGCTCTGAGATGGCTCAGCCAACCCATAAATCTTTCCCCGTCAACAAAAGCACTGTGTTTAACAGAGCCATTAACCAATGAATAAATCATCAAGCAATTACTGGGTCACATGGTCTCACTTCACCAGGGACAGGGGGCAAAGGGCAACAGCTTAAACCCACTTTTCATTAGAGCTGCTGTGATCGAGAAAAACGATGAAAACCCCCGTTATTAATCAGACAAGACCCGTCTAAAAGCAATACTGCATTTCTCCAAACAACAAGCTGGCCAATGCCATTCACACTGTTCTCTCTCTCTCTCTCTCTCTCTCTTACACACACACGCACACACACACACACACATGCACACACACACACACACACACACACACACACACAGACACACCGCCACTGTGCTGTGTATTAATGAAATTTGAATGTTTCTTATTTGTTTATGGAGATGTAAATAGTTGCACACTATGAAATGAATACCAAATGGAAGAGAGAGAGGAAGAGAGAACGAGAGAGAGAGAGAGACAGAAAGAGACAGAGACACAGAGAGAGACAAAAAAGAGAAGAGACTATTTAAACATGAATATAAAATGAGACAGGAAAAGGGAAAGAAAGAAAGAATGACAGAAAAACAGAGAAAGAGAGAGAGAGAGAGAGAGAGGGAGGGAGAAAGAGAGAATGAGAGAGAGAGAGAGAGAGAGAGAGGGAGAGACACAGGCAAAGAGGGAGAAAGTGAGCACAAGAGCAAGAGTAAGAGAGAGAGAAAGAGAGACATACAGACAGAGGGAGTGTGTGTGTGTGTGTGTGTGTGCGCGCGCGCATGTGTGTGTGGGTGTGTGCGTGTGTGTGTGTGCGCGTGTGTGTGTGCAGGTCTCTCTGTTGCTGTTCTGATGCCCTTCTAAAGGCATTTCATAATAAAGATGAGAGATGACAGGAGCTGAGACTAAGCTTAAAGCAAAGAGTAGCATCTGGGGACTAAACTCACATGCACGCACATGCACACACGCACACACACACACACCCACACACACTGCTCTATTTATCCATTAACTCCACCCAGTAAGTTAATTAATGTGAACCCTCATCTCACAGTCACACACACACATACACACACACACACACATACACACACACACACACACACACACACACACACACACACACATACACACACACACACACACACACATACACACACACACACACACACACATGCTTGCGCATAAACTGGCAGGGTGGAGCCGCGGGTGGTGAGGCTGCTTTGTCCTTGTGAATAAATTCATTCTGATTTGTTACATTTAATGAGCAGAAGCAGGCTGTCCTCTGAGCACTCAGTGTTTTCCTCTCTTTACTTCTAAGTCCAAGAAAAACTATTATGAAACAAACACCTTTCATAAGTCTGCAGTTCTGAGCTCCTGTAATTACAGTTGTAGTTTTGAGAAAATAAGTATTCCCTTAGTTATGCAATGAACTGGATTCTACTGTATGAACTATTTCTAAATGTATTCTTTGCTGCAGTTGAAGATCTATCCAGTAAGTAAGGAAAAATATTACTGTGGTAGTACTTTAGTCAGATGAAATAGCATGACTATAGCTTTTCATCGTGTCTTTCCTTAGCCATACAGATGGTAAACATACAGTATAAAGAAATTTAAAGGATTTTTAATTCATTACTAACATTATTTATTTTAGCTCTTCCCCATATCCACTGCCAGAACTCAAACAGTTCTGATAACTCGTATTAATTAATATTTAATTAGAAATAATATAAAGTAATATGAATTATTAATATGAATTATTACTTTTGCATTTTAAAGAATTTTTGACGTAAGACATTTGTTGTAGTGGGCTGCAAAATGACACAGTGGGTAACGCTGTCAACTCATAGCATGAAGGTGCTGGGTTTGATTCCCAGACGGGACGGTCTGAGTCCCTTCTGTGTGGAGATTGCTTGTTCTCTCCGTGTCTGTGTGGGTTTCCTCCGGGAGCCAGCACAGTCATCACCTGACTCCAGTCATGTCCAAGTCACACATGGAACATGACGGGGCTTTGATCAATGTCTCAAAACAGGTAAATGGCAGTTAACCTCCTACACTGTAACACTGCGCACACACACACATGCACACGCACACACACGTATGTCCAGCCAGCAGATGGCTGTGGGTGGGGTCTTTTCCACTGACTATAAACCGTGTAGGTGGCTGCATCTCCAGAAGCCTATTATAGGTGTAATGATTTAATGTATGGAGAGAATCATTAATTACTGCAGGAAGAGGACACACATTCTGCTACTTCCCACACACACACACACACACACACACACACACACACACACACACACACACACACACACACACACACACGTTACTGTGATTACTCATTGCTGACCTTTCTAGAAAGCAATCTGCTTGCTCTATTATACAACGGCTCTACATGACGGAAGTGTGTTTATCTTCAAATTCCCTTCCTTGCACGCACAAACACACAATGCATGCATGATCCTAATGTCCTTTTAAAAGCTTGTGAAAGACTTCCACACTTCCACATACACAGCAAGACATTCCACACAGATCATCATGTTGGATTGTTTCCTTTGGCCTGTTAAATATGCCATTTCCATGCAAACAGCTGCTTTCTTGTTCAAATAATACAATTACATTTTCATGACTAATATGCAGGAACAGATGTCCAGAGCATGACTTTAGATCAGGGGGTCAGACCTATAGGCCACTGTTTGCACCCCTCCTTTTAATGTTTCTGTGAAACCTTTTTATATTTTTTATAAAAGCAGAGGAATGGGGAAGTGACAGCCTAGTGGTTAAGGAATAGGCCCCAGGATCTGAAGGCTGTGGCTTTGAATCCCAGACCAGTAGGTTTCCCTGAGGTACCCTTGAGCAAGGTACCGTCCCCATCACTGCTCCCTGGGTCCTTTCAATAGCTGCCCCTGCTCCACGTGTGTATGGATTAAATACAGAGGCAGCATTTCGTTGTGCTTCGTTGTATGCTGTGCTGTGTTTCACAATGACAAGTTGTCACTTTCACTTCACTTCAAGGGATGTTAATGTTAAAAAGGTACATTTCTATTTGTCCAATTATCATAGAAATGTAACCTATTTAACCTATTTAATATGTATCGCAATTCTCAGCATGTTTGTTAACCTTTAAAGCATCAATTTTTAAAAGTAACTTCAAGTATCGTGATGTTATGTTTTTTTATATATATCAACTACCAGATTGTACGCTTTTGCATGCTGTGTCTTTCACCAGGAAGTTTTGTGTTCTAATTGGTTTAAGCTGAGATTCTTAGTGGTTGAGTTTCGTTACACGGCTCAACAGTGGGGGTCTTGTTATGGAGGACTGGGGGAAGTTAGCAGCCACTGTTAGTGGGCAGGCCATTAGTGCAGTATTACAGGGTGGGTTTGCAGGAGCCGGCGGGATCACTGTGGAAACAAGGTCTTTTGTTGTATTTGTAAGTGCAATGACCTTCTCCTCAAGCAGAGCAGAGGCACTGACCCGCTAACACCACACACAATTATACGAATATACTTAGTAAGATAATAATATTATTAACTATAATAATACAATATTCTTATAATAAGAGCATTTTCTGACTTACTGTTGTAACACATACAAAAAGTATATTGATGATAATAGGATAAAGAGTGGGTGGTGGTAGTCTAGTGTAGGTTCTAGGGTACTTGCCTATGGACCTCTGGCTAAAGAGGTCCCAGGTTCAAATCCCACCTCTGGCACTAACACCACTGGGTCCCTGAGCAAGACCCTTAACCCTGAGTTGCTCCAGGGGGACTGTCCCTGTAATTAGGACATGGAAGTCGCTCTGGATAAGAGCGTCTGCTAAATACTGTAAATGTAAAGAAATTTTTAAATGTATGGTAAATTTGTAAATCTCTCTCTCTCTCTCTTATATATATATATATATATATATATATATATATATATGAAGAGAAAGAGAGAGCGAGAGAGAGAGAGAGAGAGAGAGAGAGAGAGAGAGAGAGAGAGAGAAAGAGAGAGAGTAATTGCTCCTTTGCTTTTGCATTTTGCATTCAGGTTTCAGATGAAAAGATGAATATGAGAAGAGTTGATCAGATTCCCAGCTTTTATTTCCTGGTTTGCCTTTTGTAAATAAAAGATGAAATCTCTCAGCTCATACTCATTTCAAGGCCAAATATATGAATTGCATAATAATACAAATTATTTGGCTTTGCTGCTTGAATAATATCGGAGCGACTATATATTTATGTATCAATCTAAATGAAATTCCGCTCATGGTCAAATATACACTTTGTTTCCACGTGGAAACATAGCTTACAATATTTCAGCTGAAAATCTAATTCATACCTTTCCCCCAAATATAACTGTCCCAAGAACTATTAGCCTGGATGCCCAACGTAACCATCTACCTCTTGGCTAAGTGGAAAAACCATTTGACCTTCTCTGTTAAAGATCAAGTGAAAGTTCTTTGTGGTAAGGAGCTGTGCATCATGGGACTTGAAGTCTTACCTCAGCAATGAAGACCACGATCACGCAGTCCTCTTTCTCGGCCTGACTCAGCTCCGACATTAGAGAGCTGAGCGTGTCTGTCAAGTATGAATGCACTTCTCTCTTCACACTGGGCACACCCATCACTATTGACACTGAAAGACAGATGAGAGTATGAATAAAATATATTCACCAATTACAGAGAGTATTCGCAGAATATTGATGATGTCAGCAGCAGCCCCAGGAGCCAATCATATTCAGAATGAGAACAACATGCCAATGTGTATGAGATACAGAGAAAAATGATGAGGGAGGGAAAATACAAAAACAGGGAAAGAGAGAGAGAGTGGGGGGTGGGGAGAGACATAAAGAGAGAGAGAGAGAGTTATAATGGCATAAATGAAAAGGTAAATCTAAATCTACCAAGTCAGCTGAAGAAAAGTGTGCAATACCATGTTCCTAATTGTCTTGGAGGTAATGCAAAATGTAATCCGGTTTCAAATTCAATTTGTGTCTAAACCTGTGAATGCAAATGGCCAAGTGGTCAAATGATTAGAAGGTCATGGATTCAAGTCCCAGACCTTTAGGTTGCCCTGACGGACCCCTGAGCAAGGTACTGTCCCCATCACTGCTCCCTGGGCAGTGGATCTGGCTGCCTCCTGTTGCACTGTGTGAATGGATTAAACGCAGAGAAACATTTCAGGCTAATCTGTGCAGTGCTGTGTCTGATGAAAAATAACCTAATGACTTTCATCATCTAATGGAATCTTCTGGAAAGACCTTATTGCTCATTGCATATATATATATATATATATATATATATATATAGATATATATAGCACAGTCATGAAATGAGGTCCACTGACTGAGCCAGGTTCTCTAATCAGAGTTTACTTTCAGACCACCACCACTTCACACCATCCCATGTACACACACATCCACACAAACACAGGAATTGGAGCTACAAATCTCCAGCCTTGTGCTTCTGGAACATGGGATTGGCTGAAAAAGCTGGAGCTGAGACAGCAGTGAGCTGGAGGTCAAGTAGCTGCCAAAGCCTTGGAGACAGCAGGCTCTCTCTATTCCTAAAGCTTGTGAGAAGTTGTAGAGGGCTAACTACAAAGCAGCCCATACCAGGGAGAAATCACATAAATTATTATCCTATTTGTACATTTTAATATTAGGATTAGGCTCCTGGTGGCTGCTCGTATCAGGTTTAAATCTCTAACTCCTGCTTACAAGGCTAAAAGTCTACAAGTCTTGCACCCTCGTGCTTAACTGCAATTATTAAACAATGTGTCTCTTCTCATCCTCGCAGACCATCAAGCACTGCTCATCTTGAGCCTCCACTATTGAAGAGGAAGACATGCATCAAGGTTCTTCTGAGTCCTGGCTCGTCAGTGGTGGAACGAACTTCCCCTGATGGCCAGAACTGCTGAGTCCCTTGCTGTCTACAAGTGTCGATTAAAGACTCACCTCATGAAGGAATTTCTCAGGAATAATCTTCTCAAACAGTTCTACTCTTTTACATCTTTCACCTCTGCTCTTTCTTTCCCATTCTATTCAAAAAAATAAAAAAGGACTTTTGTTCTGGTCGCCGGGTTAATAAGTGTGTTACTTGGTCGTAATAGTTAATCAGCAGTTGATTGTAGCTGGCTACTAATATGAAGTTCAAATGTGGAGAGAAAGCACTGTTGCAAGTCGCTCTGGATAAGAGCGTCTGCTAAATGCTGTAAATGTAAATGTTGTGTGTGCCAATGCTGGGCTGAAATTAGTCTACCAATCAAAAATATCCAGCTAATACTGCAAATGTCTATTACTCAGTTCACAGGGTTCCTGCCCTACTAGATCTATTATTGTAAAAAGAATGCTTCCAGGAGCAACAACAGCTCAACCACAAAGCAGCAGGCAATTCAAACTCACAGAGCAGAGCCTCAGAGTGCTGAAGGGCATAGCATGTAAACACTACCTCTCCCCTGCTGCATCTCTCACTACAAACTACACTGGAGCTTCATTCAATGGGTTTGCATGGCTCGGCTGCAGCACAAAAGCCTGAGATTAGTGTGCACAAGTAGCGGCTGAACTGGAGTAATGCATTAAGGGAATATGGTTCAGGCATGACTCTGTCAATGTGCAAATTGCAACATCTTTAAAGAAATGGTTTGACAAGCTGAACCCAGCCACAAGCTGGACACCTTTGGGATGAACTGGTACATCAACTGTGCCAAACCACACCAAAATTATTGCCTGACCTTACAAATGCTCTTTTGACTGAATGGGTGCACGCACACTCCAAAATCTTGCGTAAGGCCTTTTCAGAAAAGGGACTGGAGGGACTGGAAGGGGTAGAAACAACTTAATAGCCATGTTTTTATTTTTCCAGAAAAACTCTTAGGTCATGACAGTCCATAAGGGGTCCATAAACTTTTTGGCTGAAAAGTTCTGCTTTTTTGAGGGCAACAGACAAGAGAAAAAAGTTCTAAAGAAAGACAAAAATAGAGAGTATATAGAGAGAAACAACAGCAGAAAAAACGTATGCAAAACGATGATTATATCAAAGATAATAGTGAAGACGATTAAGAATAAATGGGTCTGAGTCACACAAATAAGAACTGAGACACACACACACACACCTCCTGTGCGGCCTTGTCCGATATGCACAGCGGGCTGCAGGCTGGTCTCCTTGGCCAGGAGATGGGGCAGGTGGTGGAAGATGCTGGGTAGTTGTAACACATTCTTATTGCTGGTGACGTTCCACAGCTTCAGCTTGGTCTCGTCTTAAAAAGAGATACAACAGTTATACACTCTATTTATAATTAACCTCAGAGCCACATTGTAGGAAACCCTCATGGCTCTACCTTACAGGTGTACAGAGATTCTTCCAGGTACAGTGCACAAAACTGTCCACCATGTTAGTATAACTACTGATAAAGGATTATCACCCAAATAACATCTGGTCAACATTCATGATTCAGAAAGTCAGTTGTGATGAATGGGGTGGACTGTGGCCTAAACAGATGAGTCACTGATTATACACTCAGGAGGAGCAATAATATACGTGCTTCTTTTAAAGTGGACGGTGGCTTTATATGAACGGTTCGAACTAAGCGCTGTCTCTGACAATCTCTCACCTGACAGGCTGCTCCAGGTGCGGTTGATGTCCCGCAGGGCTTGTTTCTCGGCAATGGCTCGCTTGATCTCATCCAGCACCAGGTTGAGCTCCTTCGAGCGCTTTAGGTTCTCCTGCTCAGCCGTGTGGAGCCGATCTCTCAGAGCCAAGAACTCCCGCTGGTAGATGTCAACCACGTTACCTGCACACAGAGAGAAAGAAGTTTACATTTTAATAGGATTCCAGTACACGTGCGCAGGTTTTTCACTTTTCATTATTCATGGTAACACCGCTCAATAATTCAAGGCCAGGTTCTTAACATTATGCACCAATAAATAAAGCTAAATTATTCAAACTTAGCTTTTGAACAGGGGCTTCACAACAGCCTTGTGATCAGAATGAGTGCTGCAAAAAACAGAGGATATTTTGCTCTCTTTTTCTCTCTCTCTCGCTCTCTCTCTCTCTCTCACTCTGTCTCGCTCTCTCTCTCTCTCACTCTGTCTGTCTGTCTCTCTCTCTCACTCTCTCTCTCTCTCTCTCACTCTCTCTCTCACTCTGTCTCTCTCTCTCACTCTCTCACCTGTCTCTCTCTCTCTCGCTCTTTCTATCACACTCTGTCTCTCTCTCTCTCTGTCTCTCTCGCTCTTTCTCTCTCTCTCTCGCTTTATCTCTCACCTGTCTCTCTCTCTCTCTCTCTCGCTCTCTCTCTCTCTCACCTGTCTCTCTCTCACTCTCTCTCTCTCTCTCACCTGTCTCTCTCTCTCTCTTTCTCTCTCTCGCTCTCTCTCTCTCGCTCCATTTCTTAGTGTGCAATAAAGTGTGTCTTTAAAATTAAAAAGAAAAACTCTGTATCTCTCTCTCTCTCTCTCTCTCTCTCTCTCTCTCTCTCTCTCTCTCTTTCTCTCTCTGATTCTCGCTCTCTCTCTCTCTTACTCTCTTTCTGCCCTTTAAAGGAATTAGGCTGAATTTGTTTACATTTAGAGAGGCTGTTTTTCTCTACAAAAGACAGATGGAGGAAGAGAGGGAGAGAGAGCCTTCCATCGCTCCATCTCTTGTGCCTCATATTTCTGCCATTTCTCCACCTCTTGCCATCTTTAACAGGCCAGTCCATGTGTCCACCCCAAAGACTGCTCAATATTCACTATTGGGCTTGAGTCACACTCCTTCGTGAACTTGGCTCACACATTAAAACAGTCACTGGATGGAGCTCCATCACTCCAGATGTGCTGTACCATACCACAATGCTAAGGGTCTTTAAACCACTTTCGTTGGCTTAGCAACTGGGGATGGTGACCAGGTCATCTGTGACTGTTCCACAGAGTCCAGCTCTATTTTGAAGATTGTACAAGCTGTGTGAGTATCAGCAATGGATGGTTTACGATTGCAGGCATTTTCTCAGTTCTACACTGCATACTATTTTGAAGTGAAAGGAAAATATAATCCTTAAAAAGCAGCTCCCGCTGTAACTGATGTAAACATATTGCTAACTTTAATGGGTTCTTTTATAGATCCAGCATGTATACCAAATCTGTACATATGAATAGTTAATAGACAACAAAATTCATCTGCAAAGGATCTGCCTCCAAACAAAGCACCCCTCTCAGCAAGGTAGGATTAAAGTAATATTTTAAATGATCGTTTTTATTCTATTTCATTTCTTGGTAGTGTTTAGTTGTGGTTATTTATTAAATGATCATTACTAAAAGTAGGTGTACACCACTTCCTAATCATAAAGCATAAATACAGCATTTCTGACGCTCAGTACTAGTGCTGTTTAGGCCTTTTATAGCACATATTTAAAGCATCTGTTTGGATGAACTGACAAGATTTGTGATGCTGACTGGCCACCATCCAAGAAGAGGGTTTGGCAATGTCAAAGCTGAGCATCGGAGCCTAATGAATGAATTTGCTTTGGCGTTATTCATCACAGCGTTCTGCCAACAGCACATGCATTACAGTAAACATATTGTAAAAGAGTACAGAGCAACTGTCAAAAAGGCAGATTCAGCATTCAGCTTTTTCAAGGCCTGTAACCTGTCACCATGCACTTCATTACAAACACATACCATGTATATTTCCCCTTATGAGCTCCACTACCTTATAGACCACTATATTGGTGCACAATTACAGATTGTAGCTGGTTAGGTGTGTGGTGGCTCGCGATGGGATTTTTTTCACAAAGTTTACAATAGAGCAACACTCAAACAGAACCATTCTGAAGTCAGAATCCTTGATGGGCTAGAGGACGGGGTTCAGCCATCAGTGTAAACAGATGGAATATAGTGTTTAATTGTACACTTGCAATGCTCTGCAGAGATAAAGTGGTCAAGCATTGACTCTATGCACACTATGCTCTGAGTGATAACACCTGCATCGTTTTCTCACAGGCCAGCAGAACTATAAAAACAGCAGTGTAGCTGAGAATACAGTCATTATTACAGGAATCCTGTGGGGAGGTAAGCCTTCCCTTTCTCTTAGAACTGGACTTCTTTTCTTTAGCTCACTATACCAAGAAATCAATAAACTGACTTGCCTACATTCTGCTTTTGTAGCAATGGCCATATAGACAAACAAATTCCCCACATAATGAGAAACGTGTCCATAAACTCTTATTTTTACACATATTTATTCTGTAGGTGTGTCAAAGGCTACATGTTTGCAATGTTAGGACAGGCACTAATCTGCTCATGACATTTACATTTGCGGCATTTATCCAGAGCGACTTACATGTCCTAATTACAGGGACAGTCCCCCCTGGAGCAACTCAGGGTTAAGGGTCTTGCTCAGGGACCAAGTGGTGGTAGTACTAGAGGTGGGATTCGAACCGGGGACCTCTGGATCCATAGGTCCGTAGGCAAGTACCCTACCACTAGACCACCACCACCTAAAGTAAACAACATAGTTAGCACATAACTGAACATTATATAGTGAGTCTTTTCTCTTCGAGACTTTGAGCTGAGACAGTAGTGTCCTAGTGGTTAGGGGCTAGGCCCCAGGATCTGAAGGTCATGGGTTTGAATCTGTGAGGTATCGTCCCCGTCACTGCTCCCAGGTGTTGGATATGGCTGCCCACTGCTGCACGGTGTGCATATGGATTAATTGCAGAGGATGTTCTTCATTGTAGTTCACTGAGTGCTGTGCTGTATGCTTATAATAATAATAATAATAATAATAATAATAATAATAATCCTTTATTAATAATACCACAAATGAGAAATTTGTCCTCTGCATTTCACCCTTACACACACGTGCAGCAGTGGGCAGCTATTGAAACTTGCTCAAGGGTACCTCAGGGCAACCCACTGGGGAGGGAATCGAACCCACAATGGCAAATAGTCACTTTCACTTCACTATTCTCCCCATTCTCCAATTTCACCCTCTGGGTCTTTCCCATTCACAAGATTACAAAATACTTGGAGCGTTAAAGGCTAACACATGCTCTCTTTGCGTCACGTGAAGCAACACTGCATCATTTCACATTACTGATAACGCAACACCATTTGGAGCAGAACTATCTTCCAAAAGATGATAAGCAAGCATTCCTCGCACTGTGAAGACATGGTGAAGAGAGTGGCTTGGTGGACGTAGCATGACCACGTATTTAACCAAATTTAAGGAGCTAAAACTCTTAATCACTATATGGAGCATTTTACTTGTGCTAAAATGTAAAAACTCTAGTCCTCTTACACAAGCGTCTCTAAATGGTTTATTAAACAGAAATGGCTTGTTGAAGAATCATCTACATGGAATGAAGTAAGGAAGTTTGATGTGGAAGGTGATGCTTATAGATGCTTTCCCAAAGCATCTAAAAAGCTGGTCTTGTCTGCATGTCTTGTCACTCATTTTCAGTTTTCTATTCCAGTTTCTAGAGTGTATAGTGGCCTTAAAGCTCTGTGATAAATGGGGGGAGTGAATGAAAAGGATTTGTGTTTTATAGGCTAATCCTGAGCAATCAGGCCCTCTTTTTTGGGGGATAATGTTCCATTTCCAGCACACAGAGTCCTCTCAGTCAGAGACAAGTAGGAGAGGAAACACACCAAAGCACACGCATTAGTACACACACTCTCCCTATATATTTTCTTCTAATGCCATCAGGGCCCAAATCCCTGGTGTAATCTGTAATTACATTGCTTTACACCAGTGCAATCCAAGCTGTGCATCAAGATGAGGACACACAGTACCGTGGACAGCTCAATAATTTAACAATGACATCAACACAAGTCTGGCTTAGTGTGTGCATGCACCCACCAGGTGGTGTGTGAGGTGAATGGAAGATGTCCTAGATGATCTGCCAGTGTGTGTGTGTGTGTGTGTGTGTGCATTGTTATTTGTTTAGCTCTTGTAGAGCCCAAACACAGTTATGGAAAACTCAACACAATTAAACTGGATTTCAAACTCAGATACTTAAGTGAATCTAAGTCTAGATGGACTCTTGGTCGGAATCCTTTAGCTCAGGCCCATTTAACCTCAAATGAAATTATTTAGCTTGAGCACTTTTAGCAGATAAGAATTTGAAATGTATAGCAGAGCAAAGCTTTGTAATTTTAGAATCTGCGACCTCTGTGACTCAATACGTAAGAAAGCGGTGGCGTTGGTGGTGTTCTAGTAGTAGGATACTCATTTATGGACGAAGAGGTCACAGATTCAAATCCCACCACCATCACTACCACCATTGGGTTTGGGATTGCTTTGAATGTAAATGCAAAACAAAAAACCAAGTGTATCATAAAACACAGCATGGCAAATCGATTCAGAATTGCTATATCACTTAAAAACGTCTAAAAATCACATCTCTAAAAAAAAAGTCACTCCATTCCTTGAAAGTTCTTTGCAGAACCCATAGTTCACCTATGTCACAGCTTTACAGCACCTTTATTATCAAGAGTATAAGGTTGGGTGTAGGTTACGTGCACAATTAGTGACAGTTATACAGACGTTCCACAAAACAGGAATACAAGTTTGTGTGTGTGTGTGTGTGTGTGTGTGTGTGTGTGTGTGTGTGTAGAGGTAGCCCCTCTTCTCTGTGTCAGAAAGACTGGGCTTGGCTGGGGGCTTATTAAAAGTGAAGAGTTAAGACAGGCATGACATCTCGCCTAGCTGTGCTGTCGTCCCAACACTGCACACACACTGTGAGGAGCTAATAAAAGTAAGGAGAGAGTGAAAAAGGATAGAGTAGGAGAAATAACAAGTGTGCAGTAAGATCTTTACAGTCCTGACTCTGCACTTTAATCCCTCTACTGAACACATTATGATTGCACACCTGCTCAACACATCATGCTTCCAAAGAACTCGCCGCAGCTTCTTCACAAATGTTCTAAAGTAATGTCCCATTTTCAATGCCGGCTTTTTCACAGAGTAAAAATAAATCCTGCATTTAAGGACTGAGTGCAGAGGTATAACATTTCCTTTAGGAGAAGATTATAATCACAGCTTCCTGTTGCCAAACCTGCTTAATAATACACTTTCACAAAAGTCCAACTACCTAGTATCTACACTCACTGTCCATTAAATCACCTTCACTGACCATATTCGCACACATTAGTTTACAATTACAGAATGCTTCTCTGCATCATTCTTTACCTCCTTTATCTCATTCATCAGGGGCAGCGGTGGCCTAGTGGTTAGGGAGCTGGCCCCAGGATCAGAAGGTCATAGGTTTGAATCCAAGACCAGCAGGTTGCCCTGAGATACCCTTAAGCAAGGTACCGTCCCTGTCACTGTTTCCTGGGTGCTTTCAATAGCTGCCCCCGATGCACATTTGAGTGTATGGGTTAAATGCAGAGGTGTAATTTCGTTGTGGTTCACTGAGTGCTGTGCTGTGCTGTGTACTCACAATGAGAAGAATTGTCACTTTCAATCATCAGGAACCGCTCAGCACCACCAGTAAGCAGGCTTTAATTGTGTGATGGATCATTTTTAGCTCTGCAGTGACTCTGACATGGCAGAAACATGGTAAGTGGATCGGTGTCCACCAACCCAAAATATCCATCCAACCTACAGCCAGAAACTGACCCCCGATGAACAACACAAACTGTTGTATCAGAATCGCACTCATTCACTCATTTTTATAGCCGCTTTTCCTAAATCGGGTCGCAGACAGTGCCGGAGCCCGTCCCAGCTCCCACAGGGCAAAAGGCCCCACCTGGGAATCGAACCTTAAAAAGAACTATTAACAACTTCACAGCTACAAGTTAGGATAGATGTGTCTAATAGAGTGGACAACGAATGAACGTGTATACCTATATGCAAAATCAAGCAGTTAAAATGAATGAAATTCTGAAATATTTTTGTTCCTGAAACCCCTGCATCACTATTTTTGTTGCTGTTACACAGTGTGAAGATGTCTGCTCATCTTTGCATGAATGCTTCATGACACCATGTTGGAGTGAGTGCTAAATCGACAGGGTATTTTAGTTGTTCTTGTGTTGAGATTACACTAGTTATATTTTTTGCGTGTTTTCAAAGAAAAGAAAAGATGCTGTTCAATCCCCCCTGCCTTCAACCAAAAGTTTCACCTTTCATCGACATCACCACAGTCTACCCAGTCCCTACCGTCTCTGCAGCTAAGACGAAGAAAGAAAAGATGTGGTGGACAGCGAACAAAACTGAAACTAATCCCAGTCATGCCTCAGCAAGCTGACCTTTGACCACTACTGCTTGGGGAACGCTCCTCTCACATCTTGTCTTGTGACAGCGAGGGTGACAAATAAGTTGGCCAGCATGCAGAACACATTCAAACACACAGGCGTTTGTGACTCATAAAACCCCCCCGGGGGACTTGGCTTAACATCAGCTCCAAAGTTCTCTCACTCTCTCTCCCATGTACTGTCAATCAAGCCTTAGAATAGACTTCAAACTATAACACACACACACACATCCGTTTTCTACTTCTGTCCTCAACAGAGCAGAAGAAGGGAGAATTCTGCTTTGACATTCATTACTGCGAAACAAAATCCCCTTGAAAGATCAAAAATGCAGCTTCCAAAGATAAATGAAGACGGAGCTCATTATCCTCTTCACCGCACCCTTAATTAAGTTTTTAACATCAAATCATCTCAAAATCCTTATCTGATTTAATTATCACACAGGTCAAAGTCTTCCTAAAGTAATTTGGCACCAATCTTTCAGCTCAAAATGACTCCAAACAAAGTAACTCCTGCAGGAAACTTGTACGGTTCAGAACTACATGGAATGAGTGTTATTGCTGAATGACCTATAAGTGTACAGAGGCCTACAATTATATACAGTACGCTCTCAGAACAGAAAACTACTAGACTTGACATCTCAAGCACAGTGACTGAGGTGGGGACTCCCCAGTGTTTTTAGGTAGAGAATAAGTTTGTATTATAAACAGCTCTCACTCACTCATTTTCTTGGCTGCTTGTCCTGATTAGGGTCACGGGGGTGCTGGAGCCTATCCCAGCTATCAAAAAAGGGCAAAATGACACACCCTGGAGAGGTCGCCAGTCTTTCATGGTAAACATTTTACAGAATTGTTTAAAAATGATATTATCCAACTATTTTTTTTGTCGATTCACATACATGCTTATAAATGGCATAACATTTAAAACATTCATTCATATTTTTGCCAAAATATCATCTACTCATAACAATCTATCGTGATATCTAATGTTCTTTTTTTTTTAATACTCTTCATCCGTAGTATCTGTCTTTTTTTTTTTTTTATCACAGTAGGGCTTAATATCTGTTATATCACATGATTTGATGACTTCACTGTTATTCCAAAAGTAGTTAAAGTAAAGCAAACCTTGTAATATGAAAACAGCTTTTTCATTGGTACTGTATTTCTGTCCAATGTGTTCAAGCCACCCTATTTACAAAAAATCAAGTCTGACCAGTTCGTTCATCACGGCTACAGCTTTAAAACACACGTTACTGACTACAGCCCTGATGCCTCGACACAGAATCCAAATCCGAGCTCTCCAAATCTGCCCTTAATACGACCTTTTAAAGCTGCCTTTTAACAGTCTTGCGAAGCGAATCGAATCAAATATGAGGGCGGAAACAAACGATGGATGATGCTGCGTCCTTTAGTCTGCGGGGTAATTGCTTGCTCTGCCTCAGTCTCTGGAGAGGCTTCATGCAGAGAGTCCTGAAAAACCCAGGAGGCGTGAGGCCTATAACTTCTACACGAGCAGATATTTACAGCTAATCACTAAACTCTCACAGTGCTAGCAAGCTGGCACTCATAAATAGTGGCTGTGATTCAAATGTCCAAGTTCGATTTGAATGAGGTACTCAGGAATAATTTAGCGAAAAATCTATTACCTCAGAGCTAGTCGATCAGCCAAGACATGCCCTGGAAGAAATGCACTTTTTAACAGGAAAAAATCTAACCTGACAGTTTTACTATCCACTTTCACCATCTGATCCTGAATTTTTACAATGAAGTGGCACTTTTCATGGACCTGCTGTGAAATTTAGAGTCCGATTGTAAACTCCACTGTCAGAATTATTAAACCCCACAAGAGGCAAGAGCTGCAAAGTAAAACAAAAGTTCACCGTTTTGTGACCAGATGTTCATGGTCAAATCGTTAACTTTATATATCGTTTCCAAAGACGATGATTTTTATTGTATACTTTGAGAGTGCTTTTTTTTTTTTAGGTGTTTAATATTCTTTACTGCACTGGAGATGCTGGAGACACTGGAGAAACTGGATCATCGCATACTGAGCTGAAGTAATTACCCTCCTAATATCTTCTAGGCCTGTTTGTGGTTCCTGATACTGTATGACATGCACTAACCAGCCACTCTTGTCTAGAGCGATATAATACTAATTCGAATCTTTCTCACTGTTTAACTCATTTTCTTAGCCGCTTTTTCTGATTAGGGTTGCAGGTGGTGATGGAGTCTGTCCCGGCTCTCAGAAGGCTAAAGGTCATCACAGGGCAGACACACCTAGGAGGCAATTCAGCATCTCCAATCCACCTGACCTGCATGTCTTTGTGTGAGGAAACCGGAGCTCCCGGAGAAAACCCACACAGAAACAAGGAGAACATGAAAACTCCACACAGAAGGAACCCGGTCTGGGAATGGAACCCAGGACCTCCTCGCTGTGAGCCGACAGCAGCACTGCGCCCCTTTGCTGCCTCTAACTTGAATTGCATAACTCCAGAATTTATGATGAAAATTCAAAAATCATTACTTTATTACTTTTAAGTTGACTGTAGTATTTTGACATTAATTGGAGTGTGAATGGCTCAGGCTTCTTGGAGTCACTGAGTCGTTTTTTCCAGCGTATTTTCTGTCCCTTCAGACATGCCTGTCGGCGACAGTTGAAAAGCTGACACAAACATTACACAAAAGCTGTCAAAATACACAGGAGGTTTCACCCCTGCTTAACGTTTTATTCGGGAAATTTATTGAACTGACTGACGCGCCAAGTTAAGCAGACAGAGAGAGCGAGAGAGAGAGAGAAAGAGAGAGAGGGGTGAGAGAGAGAGAGAGAGAGAAAGAGAGAGAGAGAGAGAGAGAGAAAGAGAGAGAGAGAGATAGAGAGAGATAGAGAGAGAGAGAGACGGGTGAGAGATAGAGAGAGAGAGAGAGAAAGAGAGAGAGAGAGAGAGAGAGAGAGAGAGACAGGTGAGAGATAGAGAGAGAGAGCGAGAGAGAGAGAGAGAGAGAGTATCAGTGATCCCTGACCCAGCGTTGGTCAGAAGCAGATGTGCATATGCTAATGAATAAAACATGAATGGCTCTAGAAGTGGCCCGTCTCCATTTCAGAAAGCCCTGGCCGGCCGACTTGGGGCAGTCAGTAGGATGACAGGATGGAATATGGGTGGGTAAGTGCAAAGCGATGCACTTCAAGCTTCAAAATTTCACACTTTCAACACCAATGATATGTATTACTCAAAAAATATTTTTTTTCCGGGAGCCAGAACGGATTTAATTCCCTGCAAAACAAGGACGCATTTGTAGCCTCTTTAAAAAGTGCCTCTGATCTGCTGGTGCATTTTGTCTGTTCCAGCTTTACTTTGATTTCCATGCTGACCTTTTATCTTCCTGTTTTAAGAAAAACTTGAAGGTATTTCGCTCCTGAGGGTGTTTGAAATTAATCCTGGCTTTTTTCTCCAAAAAATTTGGATTGTTTCATTTTTAACCATGATTTTAGTGTTTGTGAGCTCAATTTATAGTTTGCTTTGAAATAAAAATTGTCCTGTACCTCAACATTCATGATAAAGGAGTAAATGTAATATTCTTTACATTTTTTAATTTAGGTTCTCTAAATCCTGTTTTTTTTTGTTGTTGCTTGCTTGATAAATGCATTATTTTAGATGTACTGATGATGCCTGATAAAACTTTTAACATTTTTAAAAAGCAGAATATGGTCTAGTTAATCACATGGAGAATTTGGTCTAAATCTGTAGTGAGTATTATTTTTCCAGGGGTGAATGTTTGAAAAAAGTCTGATAATTTTGGTCAGAAGAAAAAGAACATATTTTACAGAATATAATGGTAAATGAAAAGATTTGGCACCTCACACTTCACGACACACTGATACATTTTGTCACATAATACAGAGAGGGTTTTCTCTAATAATTCCAATACCTGTCAGCTGAGGATGTCCAGATTAAGTAGAGTGGATGATGTGTATATGGATCACATGCAATCAATTGCAAAAGTTTCCACACCCCAATCAAATGAAAGTGACAACCCTTGTCATTGCGAGGTCACAGCACAGCACACAGTGAACCACAACAAAATTGGACCTCTGCATTTAACCCATGCAAACAACATGCAGCAGCTATTAAAAGCACCTGGGGAGCAGTGACAGGGACAGTACCTCACGGCAACCTACTGGTGAGGGAATCAAACCCACAATCTTCTGATTCTGGGGCAAATCCCTAACCACTAGGCCATCGCTGCCCACCGTCATTTGAGCAGTGGCCAAACATTGTAACCCTAATGCAGATCTGTGTTTGGGATGGACAACAGGAGTGAAAGGATCAGTCACAAATATCCCACGGCGCACAGACAAGCAGCCGCACAGAAAGCAGACACTGGTATTACTGCCATTATTATTACCACCCAATTATCATCATCAGCCCCATAATCATCATCATCATCATTATTACTATAAATGTAATTTAAAATCGGCAACATCAGCACTGAACCAGCCATTAGTGCTGAAACAACAGAGGCACAGGTCTGCTTACGGCAGGCCTGGAAACACCCTCACTCATCAACCTCATCATCCTCATCAACAACAGGAATCTTCCAACGTTCAGCATTATCATCATAATCTTCAGCAGCAAACACTACAAAAGCAATCAGCGCTCAAACAAGTGCATAAATATTCCTGAAGCCATTATAATAACTCAATTATCAAACGCCCCATAACAATCATCTCCCACTGCTGAGTTTGAGGGAGGAAAAAAAGCAATGCCAAGAGGAGACTGAGCACAGAAAAAAGCAGCCTAATGCACTAGATATACTTATTCAACACACTAACCCAGACATACACGCGTACATGCGCATACACAAACTGCTAAAAGGCATAAAAGCTATCAGCACTAATCCATGCTTAGTAAACAGCTAAAAGAACTGCAATCAAAACGCTCTTGCAAATCCCATCTGAACACCTTCACACACACTACACACTCAGACATGGGCCGTCAGAGCATCATTAGGGCATTGGCTGGATGACCACAGATAGAAGTGAACTCAAAGACACTTAAAACAGTTCACTAACACACTTATCACAAACAACACACTTTCTGGGGAACCATTTACAATAAAATGTGTCATTCACACAATGCTAGTATCAAGCACATGCTGTGTGTGTGTGTGTGAGTGTGTGTATGTGTGTGAGAGAGAGAAACTGTTCTGCATCTGTAAATTGCCAAGGAGAACAGCTATAAATTGGTCGCTATGGTAATGCAATAATAGATCCCAGTAATATTTCTGGAAAGTTTTCCAAAGCATAGTTTTAAGAATCCCTAAATGTCAAGGCACACTCACATACGCACGCACACACAAACACACACATACACACATTAGAATAGAATTGCATTTCTGAGATAGCCTCAGACTGTAGAGGGGTGTGTGTGTGTGTGTGTGTGTGTCTGTGCACCTGCTTAAAAGATAATCTGCTCTCTCTTCTTCAGTCTGCCAGTGGCCCTGTATACATAGTCCATCTACACCATACAGCAACTATTAAACCAGCATCAGACTGACCCCACCCATGGAGACCTCGTCCCAATTCAAGGTCATGCGTGTAAGTAAGCTGAAGATGCTAAATCCCAAATGAAAGTGAAAAAAAGTGGATGTGACAACCCTTGTCATTGCGAGGTCACAGCACAGCACACAGTGAACCACAATGAAATTGGACCTCTGCATTTAACGCATGCACTCAAACACCGTGCAGCAGTGGGCAGCTATAGAAAGCACCCGGGGAGCAGTGACAGGGACGGTACCTTGCTCAAGGGTACCTCAGGGCAACCTATTGGTGAGGGAATCGAACCCACAACCTTCCGATGCAGGGGCAACTCCTTAACCACTAGACCACCGCTGCCCATAAATGAGCCAAAGTTTAAGAGATTGCATTTTTCTGTGAATCTGATGGACTAATGAACTGTCCAGGGTTTTTCTCCAACTTTTGCTCTGTGACGTATCCAACCACCTCCGTGCTCAGATAATGGCTCGATGAACCCATATGGTTAAATAAATTTGTTTCAATATGAATATTATTACACCGCTTAACAATAAATGGAAAATTGTGTTCAATTGTCACAGACCCTGTGTCTTGTTTGTTTGTGTACATGACCATTAAACCTTTTCATATTTGTTATTTATATACTCAGACCACACATATGTATTTACAGTCCAATCTGACATCTTTATTATAAGAGCAGCATCAGGCTGAAAAAAGCCCAGTATCCATGGATAAACCAGCAGGGGAGAGAGACAATGTACGGGAAGTGAAAGGGGGCAAGGAGCCTCCAGTATAATGCTACATAATGCCATTAGGTTTGTTATCTCCTCATCACATTTAAGGCCAGGCATTTTGGGCCTGATGGATCCACCTCCGTTCACAGGGGAAAAATGAGATTACACTGATGGAGAATACAGAGCGAGTATGCAGGAACATGCTTAGTCTTATACACACACAGGCACACACACACGCACACAGACAGCGTATCCCCCATTCATTATCTAATGGGTACGGTCAGTGTTCTCCTTTTCACCTCTGATTCTACAGTGTTGACAGCTTAGGGAAAAGTGTTTGTGCAAAGAGAATGGTGGCTGAGTCAGCAGCTGATTCAGGGGATTGTACGTAAGAGAGAGTAAGAGAGGAAGCCGTTGGGGATAAAGTTCTGAAAGGTACAAAACAAGACATTCTGATGACAAAGCTTGGCTCCGTTGTATAAAAAAGGGGGATAGGCTGAGGCTGCACATAAGCAAGTGACTAAATGACTGAAGATGAGGGATGAAAGAGTGTGTGTGAGGACACAGGTAACACACCCTATGTGAATATTAAACAGACCACAGAGCACCCGGTTCCATTTTAATTAAAGTATAAAGAGCTTTGTGCACTCTGAGTGCTCCTACAATCATCCGGTAGCCTCTAGTCTCACCCACTTCCACAGTATGGGTTTTATTTTTTTCATCAATATTTCATTATTACAGTCACTCAATAGAAGAGAATCACTGAAGTTCTCTAATTGTAATCATCAGCAATGATTACTTGGCAATTTACAGACAATTATATTGTTTGATTACTAAATTAGTTGATAATGAAAGGCTTATCTCATTATAGTATATATTTACTCCCAGTTCAATCATACAATAATGTTTAATGTCACACTGGAGCGTCTTACCCATCTACCCATCACTGTAGAGTCTAACCTGTCCCATTTCAGACGCACTGTAGAGTCTAACCTGTCCCATTTCAGACACACTGTAGAGTCTAACCTGTCCCATTTCAGACACACTGTAGAGTCTAACCTGTCCCATTTCAGACACACTGTAGAGTCTAACCTGTCCCATTTCAGACACACTGTAGAGTCTAACCTGTCCCATTTCAGACACACTGTAGAGTCTAACCTGTCCCATTTCAGACACACTGTAGAGTCTAACCTGTCCCATTTCAGACACACTGTAGAGTCTAACCTGTCCCATTTCAGACACACTGTAGAGTCTAACCTGTCCCATTTCAGACACACTGTAGAGTCTAACCTGTCCCATTTCAGACACACTGTAGAGTCTAACCTGTCCCATTTCAGACACACTGTAGAGTCTAACCTGTCCCATTTCAGACACACTGTAGAGTCTAACCTGTCCCATTTCAGACACACTGTAGAGTCTAACCTGTCCCATTTCAGACACACTGTAGAGTCTAACCTGTCCCATTTCAGACACACTGTAGAGTCTAACCTGTCCCATTTCAGACACACTGTAGAGTCTAACCTGTCCCATTTCAGACGCACTGTAGAGTCTAACCCGTCCCATTTCAGACACACTGTAGAGTCTAACCTGTCCTATTTCAGACACACTGTAGAGTCTAACCTGTCCCATTTCAGACGCACTGTAGAGTGTAACCCGTCCCATTTCAGACACACTGTAGAGTCTAACCTGTGCCATTTCAGACACACTGTAGAGTGTAACCTGTCCCATTTCAGACGCACTGTAGAGTGTAACCTGTCCCATTTCAGACACACTGTAGAGTCTAACCCGTCCCATTTCAGACACACTGTAGTTTATCCCGTCCCATTTCAGACACATTATAGAGTCTAACCCGTCCCATTTCAGACACACTGTAGTGTCTAACCTGTCTCACTTCAGTCAAAGTATAGGCTCTGACCTGCCCACTCCAGTCACACTGTAGAGTCTAACCTGCCACACTGTAGAGTCTAACCTGCCCATTTCAGTCACACTGTAGAGTCTAACCTGTCCCACTTCAGTTACACTGTAGGGTTTAACCTATGCCATTTAAGTTACAGTGTAAAGTCTAACCTGTCCACTTCAGTTGTACTGCCCAAATCTAGCCCAAATTTACAGCAGGCTGAAAGGCTTGGTGTCTTGAGCTAGACTGAGATTTTAAGAACTGTCCATTTGGACTATATGAACACCTGACAGTGATGCTGAGGAGAGGGAGGGGACTCATTCTAGAGCAATACTACATATACTCAATGCTGAAGAATATTCCAGCATTCTCCAGCATATTTAGTAGGAGCTTGTACTTTTCTGTTCATTCTGTGGGTTGTACGCATTTGCATGGGAGAATCTGTTTGTAGTTCATTGCCAAACATTTATTTGTAAATGCGCTTGCGAATCAAAGCGATAGATAAATGGAACATCACTTCCTACTGATCCCCATTCTTCGTTATCACAAAAGGCTTGCTTGGATGTGCCTCGGGACTGTGGAATTACATGGCGAAACTGACAACAGGCTGGGGGGGGGGTGGAAAGCTGAACAAAGGAGAAAATGGGTATAGATTTAGCCAATTGTTTTTGATTGAGTTGGCGTAGCTGTACGTGTAAATCTGTTCAAATCTAATAGAGTCTCACTCCTGCTCTAGTAATCAGTGGATGAAATGGGTTATGTCACACCATAATGGAGAATAAGCTGATTCTTATCAAATGCAAGACTGGGCATTATTGATACATTTCAATATCACAATGCTTTCCAGATAAATCACTGTAACAGACAATATGCAATGCTCTGGGGATTGAATACATATTTTTTTTTACATATAGACTATTGCCTAAGGTGATGCCTAATAGTATAGATCTATAGATGGGAGAATGGGGTCAGATCTGCTATTCCATTGCACAAAGCCTTTGAGACCAGAGCTGCCACATAAAGCCTCTGACTGGTCAATAAATTCAACTGAAAAAAAATGGGATTGTTCTATATAGATACTTGTTATATAATTAAATGTTACAGATTTTACTACTTTTTTAAGAGGTATATACTTTGTTGTATCCAGCCTTCTGTTCTGTGTTGAACAGCACTCTCAAGATAGAAGCCTTAGGTTTGCAATAATTGTAAGCACTATAAATTATATATGTAATGTTTCTCACTATAAGAGAGACCAGTATTAGAGGACTGTACTGCAGGTTCTAGTGAATTCAACATTGTAGATAAAAGTTACTTTTGATAACACATCACTTAAGGCTAGTATTCCGGGTTTTTTAGCAATTAAAACTTGCAACAGACTTTCAATGAGTGGCATTCCTTACTTTTTAAAATGGCATTTTGCAGTGAATTTTTCATTAAAGCCTAATTGTGAACATTTTTTATTTGCCGTTTAGCTGTTCAGCCAAGACTTCACTGAAGTTTAGCATAACCCTTTACTTACACTCACAGTTTGTAGCAGAAATTATTAATTTTCATATTCACGAAATTGGGGCAGCGGTGGCCTAGTGGTTAGGGCGTTGGCCACATGATCGGAGGATCGGGGGTTCGAACCCCTTCCCAGTGGGTTGCCCTGAGGTACCCTTGAGCAAGGTGCCGTCCCGCTCCTCCCTGCGATGGGCTGGCGACCTGTCCAGGGTGCGTCCCCTGTCCTCACCCTGTGTGCGCTGGGTTGGATGCCAGCACTCCCCCGCGACCCCGCTTGGGACAAGCAGCGGATGGATGGATGGATATTCACGAAATTACTTTTACGGATTTATGCGAACCTGCTGGTGTGGGTGTGGTTTCTTACATTGATGCAATCCAAAGTAAGTGCTTATTGCTTATAGCTCCCCCTTGTGCAAACAAAGAGCAAACAAATCTTAATAAATACATTGTATATCTTATTTGATTTGTTTAAATTAAATATGGCATCCATATTAAATTTAAGTCTTGAAAGTCATTTATTAAAGCTTGTGAGGACTGGACAGTTTTGTTATTTTCTGTGGGTTTTTTTTCTTTTTTTTCTCCTCTTAAAATACAGGAAATTTCACCATTTATTTCTGTGTCCCTGTGTGTGTGTGTGTGTGTGTGTGTGTGTGTGTGTGTGTGTGTGTGTGTGCGTATGCGTGCATGTGTCTGTGCGTGTATGGGGATGATGCCAGCTGTAGGTCAGTGGCACAGCCACCAAAACTCAGGGCACCCAGCAGCCGCCACATCGCTATGGCAACAGGCACTACTAGCCAATCAGAGAGAGGAAGATTTCACACAAATAACAAACCAATCATCCTTTGAATGACAAGAAAGAAGAGCAAAGATCCTCACACACACACACACACACACACACACTAAAATCCAGCAGGCAATCCCCCTCCAAAAAACCCACTAGGCACACCAAGGGCCATGAGGACCAAACACTAAAAGCCTGATACTTTTCTGTTTGCCTTCATTTGGTTAGCCTTTATGTAGGAAGACTGTTTGCACCTGAAGCCATCACCGAGTTCTCATCTCTGAAGGAAAAGTGAAGTGCACGGGAATGTGTATTTAGTCGGCGCTCAGCAGGGGTCCAGATCCTGAAAAGCTGGATCACCCACACACATTCCTTTTAACATTTATCCTTAATTTCTGAAACATCCTGGCCTAAATCAATGCTCTCTTAATGTGGTGTTTTATCTGGAATTCCTTGCAGCAAAATACAGTAACACAAAGGATGTGGTGTATGGTGTGCCAAAGAGGGGGCATTGGTGTCTGAGTGTGTGTGTGTGTTCGTGTGTGTGTTCGTGTGTGTGTGTGTGTGTGTGTGCGTGTGTGTGTGTGTGAGAGAGAGAGAGAGAGAGAGAGAGAGAGAGAGAATAGATCATGTAGCTTGAAGCCATCTGGAGGCAACAAAAAAAGATTCTGGAAACAAGTACAGGCATGAACATACATGCACACACACACACACACACACATTCGCCGATACATATACACACAGAAACTAGAAGCCCCCCAGGCTAGCAGGATAAGATCCATTACAGTGCATTAGATGCATTGATCTTCTATAAAAGTAGACAAAGGGCAAGGAATTCAGTGTTACTTTTCGAAAAAGAAATGTTTCCTCCTTCTTTACCCATTACACTTTCCCCCTCACTCTGTTTTCTTTTACCGTTGGGCTTCTCTTTTAGCACTAATACACCAACAGGTTACACAGGTCAGCCACACAATACATGAGAAAGCAGAAAAATACGGCCTTTATAATCTATAAAAAAAACAACACATCTCAGAATAGGTAAAGTTGCCAAACACTTCATAGGAGGCCAGGCAAGGCTGGCAACACTTTCTGGAAACCGTGAACACGGATTGGTCAAACACTCAAAACGCAAACCTGCCAAAGGCCTCCGACAGCACGGAAAAACTGACTTCTGGTCAGACATCTCCAAAATCACAAAGAGAGCGAGAAAGAGAGAGAGAGAGAGAGAGAGAGAGAGAGAGAGAGAGAGAGAGAGAGAGAGAGAGATCACTGACTTTATACTGGGATCAGAGGGACAGATTGAAAGATGAAGAAAAGAAAAGAGAGAAGGTCTGGAAAGTTCAGGATTTTTCCTCATTATGGCTGATCTGAGGAACACATGGCCCCTTGCTCGAGAAAACCAAACCTTCAGTGTCTCGCTTGCAAAGAAAGGAGGGATTGAAAGAGGGGATGAAGAGGGAGGCAAGGGCAAGACACTGGTAGGCCTGGCCATTGGCTGACACTGAAAGGAGGTGAGGCTTTAGAGGAACAAGGCTGTAAGAAGATCTGAGTAGGTGCTTTAGGACTGGCTGATGGAGAGGATGTGGTTTACTTTAAGTTTAAAAGTAGCAACTTTGAAAGTTGACAGTGAGTTTAATGAGAGAGAAAGAGCGAGCTAGTGAGAGAGAGAGAGAGAGAGAGAGAGAGAGAGAGAGAGGTACTTCTCTATCCCCTTAAATTTACCCACCCACACACATATTACCCCCAAGCTTTTCGCAAACCATCATCATCCAGGACCACTTCCCCAGCATCCAGCATACCAGCTGTAATTCCTGCTCAGGTTAGAGTCTAGACATAATTTTCATTTCAAAATACGCAAAAAATGCTACATACAGACAGTGCAAAACACTAAAGTGTGCTAGAAGTGATATTCTGTAAGAATTCTGTACCACTACAACACGTTACTTTTACCATAAAAAAAAAAAAAAAATTATATATATATATATATATATATATATATATATATATATATATATATATATATAGAAAGAAATACAAAGAACGCAGTAAAATGTGATGTTATTGACTGGCTGAATGACAGAACAAACCAAGACAAAACCTTAAGATAACCAAGCGCATAGACAGACCTTTTGACATTTAAACAGACCATTTGACATTAGAAAGGTAGGAAAAATTCAACGGTTAACTGTACAAACAATATGTCATTAATAAACATATCCGCCTAACGTTCAGATCAATTTCAAATCAGAGAGCGAGAGGAAGAGAGAGAGAGACAGCACCGATGACCTTTTCCTGGTCTGATTTAAATTTGTGAGCTCAAACAAATAGGAGAACAATACCAATTGATGCAGATGTAGAGTATCTTAATACACTTAAAACTGAATGTCAAGCAGATCCTACACTGTGCCACACTCAGTAATGAGGATTTTCTCTGGGCTCACAGGCAGTTGCACTGCATAAACTCATTCTAGCTGCAACTAACACAACAGCAGAATTACAACCACTACTAAACTCCACTCAGTACCCACGGCAGGGAATTCAATTAAAGCACATTCACAGTCACGGAACACAAACCCGGAATGTGCTTAGATGAGGCCTAGGCCATTCTTTAAAATTGAAGTGTTTTTTTTTTTTTTTTTTACATCAAGGAAAGGTGACCAAACTGCACTTGATCAGTTTCACAGATTCCAACTGCAGAGAAAGCAACCCAGCGTTAAATTTGATTTAGGACCATTCAGTAGGTAGCTGACTGCGGGTCATGCAAAGCTGGTCTGGGCAATTAATCATGGAAATTATCTGGTTAAGACGTGGCAAATAATCAGACATGCTGGCGTTCATTTTCCAATTCCACACTTCAACAAACTCAGCCACCTTTCTGGATCTGTCTAAACCTCCATGATTAAGAACCTATACATTTAATATGTAGAGTGGAAACAAACACATTCACACCCAACACCTTCTGGTAGTTCCACCTTTCTGGTGTGCAGGTGTTTCTATTGTACGGTCAAATGCCAGCTATATCCAGCACCAGGGAGCAGTCATGAGGACAGTACCTTGCTCAAGGGTACCTCAGGGCTGGTCTGTGATTGGAACACACAAACTTCCAATACTGGGGCCAACTCCCTAACCACTAGGTGACCGTTGCACACACTGAAACACTAAAAAGTGAGCAGGGGGTTTGTCCTCTGTTTTTAACCCATCCTAATCATACCAGTAGCCAAACACACACCAGAAACAGTGGGCTGCAGTGCCCACGCTAAGGGTTCAGTGCCTTACCCAAGTGCTCCCTCCTTCCAGTCCACTTGATTGAACCAGCAACCCTGCAGTTGTGGTCTTCTCTAACCATTAGGCCATGGCCCAAATAATACACAGGCACCTTCATGGATCCATCTAATCAAACACTCTGTTCTTGTCCAAGAAGAATGTCAAGCACTGCCTACCTTGAACCTCCTGTCCTCAAAAGAAGACTTCCCCTTGTGGTCAGTACTCTCCTTGCTGTCAAGCATTGACCTGTTCAAAGAATGCAGAGGGGACTAACCTTTCCTAACCTACACTTTTCTACTGTGTGTATATCTGCTTTTCTACAATTTCTTCTCTTCAATCAAATAAATAAATAAATAAATATAAATTCATATATATATATATATATATATATATATAGCACTTAAGCTTTAATATTTGGGTACGTAAGTATAGATAATGGCTTTTTTGACTCAATCAGTGAAAGGGCTTATACGTATATTATTTAGATGGCAAACATTCAGTCAACATTTGCATACTTTTATCTAGGTTACAAGAATGGAGAACAGATGTGGACTATTTGGCACTGATGTTTGTCGCTCTGGATAAGAGAATCTGTTAAATGCTGTAAATGCAAATAATATCTGACTCATAGTGGATATCTGGTCAGAAATGGACTAATTATAAATGGGATATTCTGAAGTAAATGATGGACTATGATCTGTAGTGCTCTTATAAAATGGCCTATATGATAGTTGGACCCAGCAAGTGTGTCAAGACCAAAACTGTCATTACATCTATCCATCCATTATCTGCCGCTTGTCCCAAACGGGGTCACGGGGGAGTGCTGGCGTCCAACCCAGCGCACACAGGGCGAGGACGGGGGACGCACCCTGGACAGGTCGCCAGCCCATCGCAGGGAACTGTCATTACAATCAGTGTTTAATACAAAACACCAGCACCACAGCTGCTCAATTAATCAAGCTTGAATTTAGATTACTCTATTCATTCATTTTTATCACATATATATTTATGTCACTTAGCAGACACTCTTATCCAGTGTGACGTATAAATTCTTCATAGTTACCAAACAAAACATCTCCTTCATACAAGAAACCCTAGACTTAAAATGAGAGCTGCAAGTGGCAAATTCTAAAACATTATACTGAGATTTTAATTCTTTCTTTTTTTGGACTGTGTGTTATATAAAGTGTTAACTCATTCTCCCAAGTTCTCTTTGAAGAAATGGGTTTTCGGTTGTTGTTTGAAGACAGCAGGAGTCTCAGCAGACCTAATGGTCAGGGGAAGTTCATTCCACCACAATGGAGCTGAGACAGAGAAGAGTCTTATTATAAGTATTATTCTATTTTGACATCCAGCAGCTATAAAAATAATAGGCATAAAACATTAAGGGGAGAAAAACACCAACGCTGAGGAGGACCCAGACCAGTGGTGGAGACAATCCCAGAAACTGTACCTGTGGCTCTCCAATCTGGCAAAGAAATATCTGTGTATACCAGCCAATTGTCTATTATTTTGTTTATTTATTTTCAATTTAGATTTAAACTTCAGAGAAAAGGAAATGACTTTTAAATGGTTAATTAAGTTAAATAATTTTAAACAAGGTAATCATGTTCAAGATATTCAAGATTTCAGTATTAACTAAAATGATCAGGATTATGATTTTGCCCTTATCAGCACATTATCTCAGTATGCGTCTCGGATATTGACTTCCACTATGTTATGGGTTATCTGCAGTTTAATGCTCCCAAATCAGCCTAAAAAGGCCATGGCAATCTGAGCTGATGAATTCAATTAAGGAAACTGTGCACGGGAGTGACAGCCAGTGCATTAGTTTAACCTCTCTCCATTGACCTGTAAAGGAAAACTCAGACAGGGCTTTCATTTCTCCCTTAATTTCTGAGCAAAAAAAAAAAAAAAAAAAAGGACCTCCTGCTCAGAAAAAAGGTAATCTTTTACCATTTTAGGTTTAAGGCCAGGCCCCAGTCATTCATAGTGCGCCAGGCAAGAAAAGAAAGAAAGAAAGAAAGAATGAAACAAGAATCTAAATTTCAATTTCTCTAAATACCTCTTTGGAACAGGGCCAGGGTGTCAGACACACACAGATACACTGATATACACACACACACACACACACACACACACACACACACAAAACATGATTTAAAACTATTACAGGGAGCCACAGGGGGGCTGACCCACACCAGCCCAATGAACAGAGCAATTTTACCTCGACATCACATGGGACAAGCTTCATACTCAAGTATATTCTGCAAATAAACTAAATGAACACATATAACACAAATTGTTCATATTCTGCATTGTCCCAGATAGACTATAGCAGACTAGCTGCTCCTTTTACATTATGCACTGAGAGATTAGCATCACCTCCTAACCCGACAGTTTAAGAGTCTCAGAAAATCTGTGTAGGAGTTCACCCCTTGGCTTAACATCTATGTGTGTATTACCTAACAAAATTATGTATGAGGAAAATGGTCATCAGCACGGTGGGACGGTGGGACGGTGGGCGGTCGCCTCACAGCGAGAAGGTCCTGGGTTTGATTCCCAGAAGTGGTGGTTCGGGTCCTTTCTGTGTGGAGTTTGCATGTTCTCCCTGTTTCTCCTCAGGTTTCCTCCTGCAGCCCATAAACATGCAGGTCCCCTAAATTGTCCCCTAGATGTGTATGTGTTGTCTCTTAGATGAGTATGTATGTGTGTGATGGACTGGTGACCTGTCCAGGATATTTCCTTGCCTTTTACCCAGTGAGAACTAGGATAGACTCCAGCTATGCCTTCAACCCTAATCAGGACAAGCAGCTAAGAAAATGAGCAAGATAGAGGAAACTGATTAATCATGTGATCTCACAACAGATTTTCTATTGAAATCAAGGGTTTCAGTTGATTCAGAATGAACACTCTTATGTATCTGCAGAAACTGTTTTTTTTTCCAGTAAAATGATGGATGTTTTATTGCTTATTATTAGAACAGATCAGAATGTCAAGATTTTCACACCTGCTCTGCAAGGTATTCACATATTATTACTGAACATCAATTTTTTGCCATTTACATTAGCACTAGGGATACACTGATAATACGTTTTAATGGGAAATTTCACTGCAGAAAATTGGGCTGATGAATGAGGAAGTAAACACATGAAACACACAAGTGTGTTCTCCTTTTTTATGTTAGGCACCCTAATATGAGATTATTTGCTTTTAAATAAGACAAACTGATATTTTCCTTTCATAACTTATTTTAAAAGTTGCCTATAAAAGAGCTGAGACACATAAAGAGCTCCAAACTAAGAGGCCACTGGTTGTTCAGCAAAATGAGTCAGACATAATTATGCTATTAAAGTTTTGCACAGGTGTAACAGCAGCATTCAAATTGGTTATTTTTAACAAAATAAAACACTGATCACATCTTTAAACTCTAATTGGGAATCCCAAGTAAGAATCAATTTCACCAAAGAAAACTCCTCTTATGCACTCATGACTGTGTTCAATATGAAAGATTTAAGCATATCTGGTGTTGAAGAACTTAGAGCAACGTATACAAATGAAAGCAGGCATGTAATGGAAAAACACAAGAGAAGACGCAAAGCTCCATCTCACTGAGTAAATGGGATGCGGATAGTCTTGGGGAATGTGTGTGAGTGTGTATGCATCTTTGTATGTTAGTGACTGAGCGTCATTATCTCACACAGCTTGCTCTAGTGGTTTGTGGTAATATTAAAAGACAAAATTGCATCTCAGTATAAAGCATTTATTGGAGACTCTGAACGGATGGAGTGCATTAAAAGGCCCCACTGCTTTCCGAGTTACCGTTAGTCAGCACACACACACGCACACACACACACACACACACACACACACACACATACAGCAGCTTGTCCAGTAAAATCATGGGCCAGCAGGTCCCCACTCTGAAACCATGGCGACCTTGTGTTCTTTCCAAGCTCACTGCTTTACTCTGCGAGTCTCAGACGGATCCGTTTTGACAAGGGCATATTGGGGGTTAGTGAGATGTGAAAACGTCTGCACTGTGCCAACCTGATCAACTAAAAACCCCAGACAGACACACACACACACAGATAGAGAGAGAGAGAGAGAGAGAGAGAGAAAGAGAGAGAGAGAGAGAGAGAGCAGACAGGACAAGCATGAGGGCAAGAGAATTATGTTGGAGATAAGCAGATAAAATATAAAAAGAATAATCGGAAAAGAAGAAGGAAAGAAAATATTATGAAAAGTAAATATTGAAAAATAAAGGAACAGACAGGATAAAAGAGAAGAGCGAGGTTTAAGTTGGCTGGGGCGGGTGCACTGCTGTGTCTTTGTGTTCGTCAGTCTAATCCAGATTTACTGAGTTCCTCCTGCAGAGCTGCTGGTGTCTAAGCAGCTGGAGCGCTGCAACTGAGCCCCAAACCTGAGGTCTTTTGTGCTCCAACCAAATGATATTAGCATCCGTCTTTTCCACCAGCTGAAACAACTGCACAAATCTCCAAATTAGACTGTATAAACTATATGACCTACATGAGCCTAGATAGTGGCAGCGTTCCAGGAAGTATGCAAATCTGCTACAGTATTTCATCCAAAATTTAAATTCAGTTTCATCTGGATAGTGCTTTTCACAACAGCTAAAATTACAAAGCAGCTTTACACATATTTGAAGTTTTGTAGTTCATTAACTAAACTGCTATTTTGAGGCTCTTTTCCAGCTGCTGTACTTCTGCTGCATTGTAATTGTTGCACCCACAGATATGTAGATAGATTGTCAGACGGACAGATGGGCAGAGAGACGGACGTCCACATGGGCAGACGGACAGACAGACAGACGGATAGATGGATGAATGGATGGAGAGGAAGACTGATTGAAAATTGGCAGAAAAAAGCTGACAAAAAGACAGAAAGGGTTTTATCTGTAAAGTAGGAAAGACTAACATGCACACTGAAACACAGGCTACCTTTATGAATGTGTGTGAGTGTGTGTGTGTGTGTGTGTGTGTGTGTGTGTATGAGAAAAAGAGCTCTGTGTGAGTGTTAAGCATGAGGGTCTGGTAAGGAACTAACAACACGTCTGTTTGGGTGGGGGGGTGCTTGGTAATTCGGAGTTGTTCCTTCATCTGGGCCGTAGACAGGAAAACCACAAGTATTCAGCCGTCCTACTCCCCAGCACTCTGATTGGTCCAGACTCGACTATGATAGCATCAAGCAAGCACACAATTGCCCGATCCATTCCATATTTCCAACCTGCATTTCTTTATTCAATTTGCACTCTCTCTCTCTCTCTCTCTCTCTCTCTCTCTCTCTCTCTCTCTCTCTCACCTTACTTTCTTACTTTGCCTCTCTCATGCTCTTTCATCATCTCCTATTCACTTCCATTTCTGCCTTCCATCTCTCTCTATCATATCTTCAGCTCTGAGCACCACTGCTGGACTGATACTGGTGCCCTCCTTGCATTTTGTTCATTTCTCATCCCTCTCTCTTTCTTTGTCTCTTTTCTCAGCTGCTCTTTCATGTACCAAGCTATAGTGCTAGTATATTTTTCCATCTCATTTCCAGCTGGGTTTGCGCATAGATGCGGAGGCAATAGTCCGAAACAGCAGGAGTGTGAACGAGCCCCTGAAAATATTCCATGCAGCCCTGAGGCAATTCTACAGTCATTTACCAATTAAAAATCATAAAATTATATTACATCTGGTGATGCAGAGAAATAAAATTTCTTAGCTGAAAACTAAACCTGACTTTTCATCCGGAAACCTGATGCTGTAAAAAGCAGACAATAAATAAAACTCTTAGCATAAAATTAAATGCATTAAAATAACTTGTACGCTACAGTATGTGCCATGAAATCCATGTTTGCTCACCCAAGGCAATGAATTCATTTTTAGTTGCTCTTTGTGCTCTGGCACTGTCATTTGTGATTTTTTAACTCATCTTGCTGCTGGAATGTCCACAGGGCCTTTCCTTTAAGCTTCAGCAGAATTGCTGCATTCTATGTATTGAGCGGTTTTTAAAGGTTGCTCACTGCCTGCACGCATCCTAACAGGTGACATCATAGGAAATGATTGTCAAGTTGCCTAAATATTGGTGCATCCCTTATTACATCACCTACTGAAGTCATTCTATCATCCTCCATCCACCTGTCAGCAGTTTCTGATCACAGAGTTGCTCTTGGCTGGATATTTCTGAATAGCAGAACGTAAATCAGCAGTACCACTGATGATGTGTTACACTACACTCTCATTCCACTACTATGCCAAAGTCACTGCTGTATTAAGAACAGTTCCCCAAATAAAATCTGCTCTACAATCTGCAATTGTACACCTGAGAAGCTCCCATAAAGGTGCCAGTGAATAGAAGTGCAATCAACCCTACATTCAACACAGAGTAGAGACTAACATTGAAAATGCAATCAGTATCTCGCAGAAATTACTATCAGCCAGCCAAGGGAGTGCTCTGTGGAACAGTCTTCCCTCTTTCTTTGCTCAATTGCAGGCCGTATCATTTTCACCTTTGTATCAGTTAATGGCCATGGATCTGTTTCACGGTAAAACTTGAGTCCAGCCTGGTGGAGGGGGTAAGGGGTGAAAATCGGTTGGTGCTTCCCCATGAGGAGTATTCCGTTGCTGGAACGTATAAGCAGGATACTCCCCAGGCGGGACAGGAACTTGCTGTTTGTTTGACCCGTTGTATTCTCTCTTCCATTGACTGAAATAAGAACCACATTTCTGGACGCATGGGACTGATGTCGTCACCCCAGCAGCGGAATATATGATCAATGACCTTATATTACCCAAAGATTGCAGAAGTGCTGTTTCAACTTTGGACAGCCTTATATGTCACATGATTACAAGTTCATTAGGTACAGTCCAGTACCAGCCACTGGACATTAAGGGTGCCTTCCCAACCTAGTTCATTCGTCAAAAGGTTTTACATAAAGTACACATATAATGATATGGGACAATATTAAAAAATGTAGTTGTTTTTAATTTTGAAACTGCAGAATGGGAGAATGGAACTTCTGAGGTACCTCTGAGGTACCATACGCTGCACTGGATACGCCCCTGCTACACTTTCGGTCCGTGGGATAAATGCAGAGAATGAATTTTGTATGCTTTTGTTGATGGACAGTCACTTTCACTCTAATCCCATTCTAGGACATACACCAGCAAATTATTGAAGGGGAAGCGTTCTTTTAACAGATTTTTTTCAGTTTAGAAATTCAGTTCAGTTTAATGCTGTATGAAGTAATATTACACAATTTTGTAACAGTTTATTCTCTGCTGCAAATCAAAGCAAATCAAGTCCCTAATACATACCATATTGTTTTACTCCAGCAGATGATAAACTCATTCACAGACATTCATATGCCAATACTATATTTTCATTATGCTGTGCTGAGAATGATCTGATAATATCTGTTCAGCAGCTATGGTGGCCTCTTTCCATTGATGGACGAAGTAGCAGGTGGCTGACAAATTGCAGATTACCACCAGATGGGCTCCCCATAACTAGTCTCAGGTGAATACACGTCTGGGGACAACTTGTTAAATTTCTGGCATTAAAAAGGTTTCAGCCTCCCAAAATCTGCAGAGCAAGTCGCTCCATGTTTCACTTTATGTTTCATGTACTACTCTGTGCACTTGTAACTAATATCTACATGCTTAATTGTTTTTTTTTAAGGGAACATTTTAGACATGCTTACTTAGGCTGCATGGCTTGCTGCCCATGCTGAAGAGCTCATCACCTTAAGGAACTGTAAAAGGGCAGCAGTTGCCTAGTGGTTAGGGAGTTGCCCTGGATCGGAAGATTGTGGGTTCGAATCCCTCACTGCTCCCTGGGTGTTTTCAATAGCTGCCCCCTGCTGTATGGGTGAAACAGAGGTTTAATTTTGTTGTTTTGTGCTGGGGCAGTGGTGGCCTAGTGGTTAGGGCGTTAGACGCATGATCGTAGGATCAGGGGTTCAAACCCCTTCCCGATAGGTTGCCCTGAGGTACCCTTGAGCAAGGTGCCGTCCCCGTCACTGCTCCCCGGGCGCTTTCAATAGCTGCCCACTGCTGCACGGGTTTGAGTGTGCATGGGTAAAATGCAGAGGTCCAATTTCGTTGTGGTTCATGTGTGCTGTGCCGTGACCTCGCAATGACAAGGGTTGTCACTTTCTTTCTTTTTCTTTCTTTGTGCTGTGCTGTCGCGCGTCACAGTGACGAGGGTTGTCACTTTCACTTTCAATTGATTTAAACTTCACATTCTGTTTGTTCTCACACTAATAAGTCTATTGTCCTCTGCATTAAGCCTAAATATATAAACGTCAAGGTTGTCCCCAGATATTCTTATTTTGTCTTCCCAGCAAGCCCACCTTATAATCCCCTTAGAGAAGCACTGTCAGTAGAATGTATTTTCATAAGTACAATCCCTACAGCTTACAGATGTTTCCCACTGCATAACAGCATGGCTGTCATACCTGAAATTGTCATTATTTGCAAGTTTCTCAGACGTCAATTTTCCAGTCAGTTCATGTAAATATGTTTGTGCACTTGTTTACAGTTTCCAGACTTGTGACAATCATTTTATGCCTGTGGATCTTCTGGAAAATATTTATCCAGCCCAAAGCTGAATACAATACAGTAAATGATGACCAGGGCGAATGTTGGGCCATGTAGTCATTCTTCTAGGGCAGGGGTCATCAACATGGTGCCCGCAGGCACCAGGATGCCCCTAAGGACCACATGATTCGGCCGCGGACCAGTTCTAAAAATAGCACAACTCACCAGTGAGCAGCATCTAAAATTAAACTGGTAGCCCTTCGTATGGCTCAGTACCCATAAAGTAGCTCTCAGTTTCAAAAAGGTTGGTGACCCCTGTTCTGGTGGCAGCGGTGGCCTAGTGGTTAGGGAGTTGGCCCGCGAATCGAAAGACCATGGGTTCATATCCCTTACCAGTAGGTTGCCCTGAGGTACCCTTGAGCAAGTTACCATCCCCATCACTGCTCCCCAGGTGCTTTCAATAGCTGCACGTATGTGTAAAATGCAGAGGTTGAATTTTGCTATGTTTCGCTGTGCAGAGAATGCATTTTGTTGTGGTTCAGCATTTGCTGTGCTGTCAGTTCATCTCAATATTGTTTGTGCATTTGTTTACACTGCAATTTGCAGTCTTGTGACTGGGCAATTGCTTCAATTCCTGTGGATCTTCTGGAAAATATTTATGCCCCCCAAAATGTAACTTGTGATTTAATTTGTGACTGATAAGGTTGATAGAATTCTGACTTTGTTTTTATTCATTTTTTTATTTTATTTTTCTTAGTTTTATTGATTTCCATTTATTTTTGTTAAACATCTATTATAGATCAGGGCTTCCCAATCCCAGTTCTGCCGACCCTCATCATGCCTATTTTGGTCTTTTGTCTTATCTGACAAACCTGATTAAATTATTAACTAATTAACAAGCTCCTCATGGGCTGACTCTGAAGGGAAAAGTAGGGAAAACAGAAAAATGTGCAGAACACAGGGTCACCACAACTGGGACTGGGAACCCCTGCTCTATATGCAGCACGGATTCTGTGGCACATCTGTGGCTGTGCTGCTCATCCAGGCTGCGTGCCACGCTAACCTGTTAACATGGGCTCTGAAATGAAAAACAAGCTCTCTCTCATCGCCGTGAACGGAATGGCATTCTTTAGAGTGATCGAGACACCACTGAACACCCTGGAGACGAAATGAAGAGGCGTCTAATCGTGCAACATCATCATATGAGCCAAATGATGTTGTCGTGCATGAATGCTGTCAAATCCTCACAGCAATGCTCCAACATGTAGACCAGTGAAAACCCTTTCCGAAATAAGCAAGGGAGGAGAAATGATAGTATTTTCTGTTATTAGTAGGTTATATTATATTATGTGATGATATGCCTGTCTGAAGATGTCATGTCAACACTAAAAGACAAACTGCATGTTTCATTACAAAAAGAAAACAAAATTAGCTCAGTCACTATCCCAGCCTGGGGGGCAGCGGTGGCCTAGTGGGTAGGGTGTTGGCCACATGATCGGCAGATTGGGGGTTCGAACCCCTTCCCAATGGGTTGCCCTGAGGTACCCTTGAGCAAGGTGCTGTCCCCGTCCCGCTCCTCCCTGTGATGGGCTGGCGACCTGTCCAGGGTGCGTCCCCCGTCCTCGCCCTGTGTGCGCTGGGTTGGACACCAGCACTCCCCCGCGACCCCGTTTGGGACAAGCGGCAGATAATGGATGGATGGACTATCCCAGCCTCTTATTCTGACTCGGGATACTGGTGGTGCTGGAGTCTGTCCTATTTCTAAGACGGAAAAAAGGTTATCAATCCATCAGCGGGCTAATGCAATTCAGTAAATTGTTTAAAAAAAATCCCTGTATACTTAATTTTGGAACTAGTAATATGGCATTTCATGTTGCCTGAAAAACAAAATATTGTGATGGGTAAAATGGATGTGACTTTTTGCTACATCCGCTTCCCTTATTTGATAGTGCAGGGCAATGTATTATCAACTTCAGGACTGTTGGAATATTGACATTCAGTGTTAGGGGTAGTGATATATACTGAATATAATACCGCTTCCATACCAGTGAAAAGACATCGTTCAATATCACTGCCTGTGTGCTCTTTGAAAACATAAAGTGATACCAAAAACTGAAACCTCCAGCACTGGTTGAAATTGATGACTTTAATTTTTATAAACACTTCAAGAAAAGCTTGTTTGAAGAGAATCACTCAAGATCACATCAAAACTCTGAATTTGCTGATGCCTTAAACCATCACTAATCAAAATTACACTGTTAATAAATCTCCTTTCTCTGGAAATGTTATTTCCTTGATGCTATATAAGGTTTGGAGTAAGAGACCCCAAAAAATGAAAACTGTATTTTCATGAACAATCAAGTGACTACACACTTTTGAAGATAAAGTGTAGTCAGCGAGCCTAGCAAAAATTTTGATGACACACGAAGCCAGAATCACATCTCAGATATCAGCATTTCTTCTTCAGCGAGCTGCAGAAGGAAAGGCAGCACTTCAATAGTGAAGCATCAATAGCCAGTTTCAAGGAAAATGAGCCTGATTTTCTGGCACCGGTGCCAATGGCCGCATGTGTGTCTGAGTGTGTGTAGGAGGCTAATTTTTCCCTCTCGCCTGCACTCAGTTGGAGAACTTCATTTAGTTGGCTATGTGCAAGTCCAACTCTGCTCCAACAGTATGGGCTTTGTGCTCAACCGCAGACTGAAACTCTACACAGGTTTCTTTCTACTCTTCTCGATAATATCCCTCTAAATTTGCCTCCTACATGCACGCACAGGAAAGTGGTGTTTTGCATGTTGCTTTAAGGAACTAAGAACATATTGTACCTTTTGGAATATGAAAATAACAGCCACTACTATAACCTACTGCTTCTTGATATTAGTGCTGCCCATTATTGACTTTGGTGTTACTTGATCCTACCTGTACTGGCGAAGGCTGTAATGCATGAGGATGCATAAGAGACCTCTAGCAGTGGTTTAACTGAATCCTGAGCAACAATCAACTGCATTGATCAACATTCCAGTTTGTGTTTGGCTCAAACAAGGTATACATGTAGAGATGAGCAATGTGGCTAATATTGTGCCGATGTAGGACATATGAAATTATGTATTTCTGAGGCTTGATATTCAGTTTCTCATTTGGTCTTTCAACCATTCAAGCGACCAGTATCTGAATACTGGAATCATTACTCTGTTTTGTTTAGAAATTGAAAGTAAATTTTAGAATTTACAGCAATGTACAATGTCCAGGTAAGTGTCCTCAGAAACTCAGAAAGGCATCTTAGAGTGAATGTTGTTAAGGGCGTGGCTTTAAAGACAGGGATGGTATGACCAATGCAGCCAGTGCTTAAAGGTGATGTTAGTCACATCTAGAAACAGAGGAAATATATTTCTAATATGTTGGAACATCATTTACTGAAGAGGAAAGAGATCATTACATCAGACACAGAAACCTACCTATTTCCTACTAATATAATATAATATCCATTAAATGACATCCATTTTTATGAAATATCAACTTATTTTTTTCTCCGTACTGATGATACCTGCAAAAATTGCCATCATAATTGTGTTAATCATAAGAACAATAATAACGTTTCACCCACTTCTAAAACCAAACATATCCCAGTCATAAATCTAGCGATATGGTTACAGAACTACATTTGGTGCACATCCCTGTAAAACAGTGAAAAGGCAAAGCCAAGTAAGTGCTGCCTCTTGCTCCCTGTAGAGCATTTTACAGATGCAGTAGCAGCACTTAAGCAGTACTTTTACCACCACACCATACACCGCTGTTGACAGCAAGCACCAGGGACCAGTGTGCCTCCTCCTGCTTCATCCAGCATTTCTCTTTTTCTTTGTCTGTGATCCAAAAGCATGTCTAAGTAGCAGACTCTGTGAAAAGGTGTACAGATGCTTGCATTTACCCTAGGCACATTAAAATAATTAAATAGAAAAAATAAAATCTCCAATGGACTAGTGACCTTTCAAGGGTGTTTCTTCATCCTGTGTCCACTGGGATATGCTACCGCACCACTAAGACCCCACTCAGAATAAGGAGTTACGATAATAAAGGAATGAATGGATGAATTTTTTGCCACATTTATCCACCAATCAGAATAAAGCAGCGTATCTCTGCCCACTGCCAATGAAGCACCAATCAAGAGTGTTTTAGCCCAGACTGCTTTCTGAACAAAGGACAACACAGGGCATCCAATAAGAATAGAGATCAATTACTTACATGTCTTAAAGGCACAATAACAAAGAACGTTTTCTGATTGCTCTGACATGCAGACATGCCATATATGGGCATTAGGGAAAAAAATAAAAACTTGGACTGGTTCACTGTGTTTTAACCTTTCCCTCAGCTACAGAATTGCAGCACATGCTACACACACTTATAGACATACCTCCCCACTCACAATTACACACACACACACACACACACACACACACACAGTGTGGATGTACTGCCAGAAGTGGGGGGTGTCCTCTACAGTGACCTCTTTTTCTCATCTCTAGCTCGCCGCATGTGCCAGAACACAGATAAAACACCTTGTGCTGCGGTCCAGATTAAAAGACATGCGATGATGATCACGGCTGCCATGAAGGCTCAGAGACAACACCTCATCCGTCACTGAGCACACTGAGCACGGCTCGATAATCATCATTCCCAAAGAGAAACAGTATGGAACAGCTTTATCAGGGCCTCCATAACCAAATGGCCCAAAGATGAAGAATCTAAGGAGAAGACGGTGAGCTAATAATATAAGACTCAGTCCAGAAACACAGCCTGACTATCAATCAGACAGAACAAGAACTAGAACTAGATCCAGGAGGTTCTGCAAAGTGGTGGAAAGTTCATCATTGATGAACTGTTGCAGTGGCGTTCTAGTGATTAGGTACTTGTCCACATGATCAGAGGGTCATGGTTTAAGTCAGTGTCTCAAACCAATACGCTACCCTGAGGAAGCCTTGAGCAAGCTCCCACCCCACCACACAAAAAATTCTGTGCTGTTCATTATAGAGTTTCAGTCCCTAAAAGGTCTCAGGGAGCCAAGAGGCATGCTTGTTAAAAAATCTAGACAGTTGATATAAATGTATTATATTAGCTGACTGCTGATATTAAACTGGGTGTTTAAACTTTTAGCATATTATTAATGCCAGCACTTCTTGATTGGTCTGGATTTCACTGCAGACATGTCATATACCCACATCCAGTGCCTCACATTTATATTTTGGTTTAAGCTGAAACCACTTTCAGAATATCATTAAAAAGAAGGGATGAAAAGCACATTGTTCAGCAATTCATTTTGAAATTAAGGTATTTGTGTAAGCTTTCAGTTTGGAAGATATTTTCGAGACACCCAGTCCTATACACTCTCAAACGTTTTCTAAAGATGGAAATCGAACAATTTTTTAAATTTAAATAATCATGCTTTCTTTGCAAAATGTAATATATTAAATAAAACATTCTTTAGATCTTGCTGTTGTACAACAACTGATAACCAACTTTGAGCACAATGATTTCCTATGAGTGTTTTTTTTAATTATGTAAATGCACTCCATCCACCAATAAACCCCATCCTCACAAAGCAAAAAAAAATAATAATAATAATTAGTTAATTAATCAATTGGTTGATTAATTAATTAATTAATTAATTAATTAAACATTACTTGAAATAATTAAAAGAAGATTACCAACAGAACAAGACAAGAAATAGAAACTAAGACTGCTTCATTAAAGAATGGTTTGAAGGGCATGTGAGGACAAGCAGAGTGAAACTTTTAGCAAGTTAGACAAAGTCATTATCTCGGAGAGCAGGTGAGTTATGCATGGTTTTAATTAATGATATTGAGAGCCTTTAATAGTGTTCATTAATTATTGGAGCATATTGGTGCAAGCCTCCTCTCCTGTGTCACCTTGGTGATCTCATCACTGCTGAACAGTGGAGTCTTAATGACACTCCTCTAGAAAGGCTCCAATCTACAATTAAGCAAAGTCACTCAGCACACCAATACCACCACTAACATAACAGTTAAGTGTAATGTAGCTAATTATAACTAATGATAGTATTTGCAGAGGAACCATGGAGACATTCAACCTACAGAGAAATACTGAATTCCAGTTACACTGTTAAAAGCTCGAGGATTTAGGCCTTTTAACTCAATACCAGAACAGAAGCTCTGGTGTAGGTGCCTGAGGTTTCAGATCTCGTGTTGAGATCTGTTGACTGTGATGGCCAGCATTGATAATTCCCCCCAAGTATTCCAAAGAAGCACCGGAGCTTCTTATTTTTTTTAACTATTGCAGCTTTCTTTTTTGTTTTTCCCTCTAAACAGTATTATCACCATCATTGAGGCTTCATACTTCACCTAAAGCTTTGAATGTTTCTATGTAAATATATGTGCATAAACCTTAGGAATAAAGACATACTTAAGTAAATAGCAAATATCGGAGTGGAGCCTAAACTACCAAGCAGAAATACGTTCAAATTACGATTTTCCGTCATGTTCTCGAAAGCTCCAAGGTTTGACTTAACTTTCTTACATCAGGACAAGTGGCTAAGAAAATGAGTGAGTGAGTGAGTGAGTGAGTGAGTGAGTGAGTGAGTGAGTGAGAGGTTATGTCACACTTTTTCACACCTTTGTCGACCAGTGCCAGTGGTTTGACACCTCTCAAAGGGTTTCTGCACTACACCTCCACTATTAATAGCCTTTAAGTTGTTGTGGACAGATTTATCATTAGGACACAATCTGATCATGTCCTGCATTGACAATCTCCTGTTTTCACATATCGCAGCATTGCATGAGCATCATAAGTGAAAGTGAAAGTGACAATGTGTCATTTTGAAACACAGCACAGCACACAGTGAGATGCAACGAAATGCAGCCTCTGCATTTTACCCACACACGTGCAGCAGGGGGCAGCTATTGAAAGCACCCAGGGAGCAGTGATGGGGAGGGTCCCTTGCTCAAGAGTACCTCAGGGCAATCTACTAGTGTGGGATTCGAACCCACGACCTTCCGATCCTGGGGCCTAGTCCCTAAGCACCGCTGCGCCAATAATCACTGATTGTTTGCTCCCAACCACAATTTTACAGTCGTGTATCCCCTAGCCATAAATCCCTTTAATGTCCATTTCTAATAAAAACAAGAAATCTGAGAAGTCATTGAGACCAAACTTCCTGTCATCATAGCCCAACAATGACCCTCCACAAGATTTACAGCTGAATTTCCTATGAGGTTCAATAAAGCTTATCTTTTCTCTCTGCTTTTAAAACAGGAGCATCATTAGCCAAAGTACCATATTTACATCTCTGTGGGCTGTTTAGCATATAACAAACTCTGGCAGTACTTTTCCACTCGTTCCCTAGCTCTCTCATGCACACGCTCACACAGTGAAAGCCTTTCTCCAGGGCCTCTTGGGTGTTCTAAGCACTGTTCTTAGAGGTGGTGTTGCATTATGAATCCGAAATTAATATCTAATGAGTTTTTTTCCTTTCCTTTTTTTTTTAGGAACAAGCTGCTTTTCTTGCACATATTTAAGTTTTGATTTAAGCATATTTAAAATGGCATTAAACAGAATGTAGGGAGTGCGGGGGGAAAATGTTGAGTGTTTTCCAGTTCATTGCCCTCACAGGCTGTGCTGTTAAGGAAGAAGTCAGAAAAATAATGGTGTTAAAGTTCAGCTTTCACTCCTCAAAGAGCCACTTCCTCAGCAGAAGCCTTTCCTGGGTATGTGACTTGCACTATTCTACCCAAGACACATTTTCTCTTTACTCTTTTCCATTTCTTAGAACAAAGACCTCCAAGCTATAAAATAAAGCATACAGAATTATGCAGTGGCCAAAATCTCATAGGCCTCCCTTTGCCTTGATGCCGATATACACACTAGTTTTGGATCAAGCAGCTTGATGCGAAACCTGGAATGCTTTTTCAACATCTTTCCAACACTCTTCCATAATGTTTCCCTGATCTGTAAATCTTTTTGTTCACTGTTGAAAATGTTCATTCTGCACATCAAGGTCTACTGAGGCACCAATTTCACTCTTTATATTTGTCTTAGAAGCTAAATTCAAACCCTGAAACATAAGACATTATTTCTAATGGTCTTTAAGAATATAAAAACATTTCAGATGCTCAGTTAGTTTCATCCAAACTTATTTTCAAAAGTAAAAATGCCAAAGGATATCTGAGGGCAATAATAAAATATTACCCTAATTGGAAATAATAAAAACCTACTAAACAAATAGTATTTTATACACTTTCACATTCCGGTTCTCATTTTAGGTTCATTATTCATCATTAAGTTAATTAATGGTTAGATTTTGTGTAACATGCCTAGAGGAAATTACTAAGCAGTAATTCATTGACTTGCTAACAGACACTTGTGCTGGCTCGCATTGGGCTGAGTGATGGGGGGGCTGAGGAGGAAGGCCATCCACCCCACAGAGAGAGAGATGGACTAATTGTGCTCTCTTGAACTCCCGGTCAAGGCAATTTCCTGAAGACACGGACAACAATTTGACAGTTGCTCCACTCTGGCGCTCGAATTCAACGTCTTAATCACATTAAATTTGATGGATGTGTTTTTGTAACACTCTAGCTACAAGAAGATGAAAGAAAAGGAAGGAAAAATGAATTCTTTGAGACAGCGATGATGATCAATTTTCTTTCTTGTACTGAAACTAAAAGTTACACATACTGGGAACATCATATTCCACATCAGGTCTGGATGAGCAGACTGTAATACACAGAGATAAATAGAAGCTGACTGTAAATAGTCGCTGTGCACTGCTGAGGACCACCATTCTAGTCTTTTATCTAAAACCCTACATGTATTTCTCTAACTTCTGCATGGTTACATCCATGTGTTGCTTGTCCTTAACACTTTTATGCTCTGCCATGAGAAGGATGAGCTGCTGCTACTTGTTTGAGTTTGAACGAACTGCTTGATATTTAATGCACAGAGCTGAGTCCCATTAAAAAATGTTATGCAGCTATGCAGCATCAGCATCCGATGTGGAAAACAGCATAAACGTGTGTGTTTGTTTTAAAAATCAGATGCATATCCAGGCTTCGTTTTGTTTCTTTGCTTCATTCCCTTGAAAAATGCACTGTGATATTACATAGCAGGCAGTGGTGGCCTAGTGGTTAGGGCGTTGGACACATGATAGGAGGATTGGGGGTTCGAACCCCTTCCCAGTGGGTTTCCCTGAGGTGCCCTTGAGCAAGGTACCGTCCCCGTCCTGCTCCTCCCTGCGATGGGTTGGCGACCTGTCCAAGGTGCATCCCCCGTCCTCGCTGGACGCCAGCACCCCCCCGCGACCCCACTTGGGACAAGCGGCAGATAATGGATGGATGGATGGATGGATATTACATAGTAAAACCTAATTATGAAACTGGCACTTTTCATGGTTCAACTCAAAAATTACAGTCCAACCATAAACTTTATTGTTAAAACTATTAAACCCCAGAAGAGGTGACAATGAACTTCACAGTAAAGCAAGAGAGCAGTTCCATCTTCAACATCCTTCTCCCAATATAATCCGCGTCTCTCCTCTGGACATGTCCAAACCAACGCAACCTTGCTTCTCTAACTTTGTCTCCAAAACGTCTAACCTGAGCTGTCCCTGCAAACACTTCCACTCTCCTAGCCTTCCTTTTCTCCTTCTGCCTCCAGACATGCCTTCCTCCTCATCTTCTTTTTCTCCTTTGGTCAATAGTAACCCAATTTCCACCTACACCTTGTTGGTTAACATTACTGGTGGTGATTGTTAGCCTGACCCGGCATGGAAATCTGCATCATTGTCCACATATCTGATTTGGCAAAATTTTACACCGGATGCCTTTCCTGATGTAACCCTCACCATTTAAGGCTTGGGACCGATACAAAGAAATACACTGGTTTGTGCCTCCCTAGTGGCTGGGTTATATTAGTCATTAAAGTATTACTTCAAAATACTGGAGTACAACATACACTTTATCTAAGATTCTAAGCATTCATTATGAAATATTGATGATGAAAAATTGATGATGAAAATTGTCATACTGGTCAAGCATTGGTGTGAAGAACCTTCTTAAAATTGTCCATTTTATTTAAACATTCTGGGACAATTAAAATTTTAAGAAGAAGCAAAGCCTATAACCATTTACAAACCTTTATTTTTAAAAGTGTATAAGCTTTGCTTCTCCCTCGTCTCCTCATCATCAGGCTGAATAAATTTCCCTTGGGCCTATTGCTTTTTCCATTGTTAATGTTGCAGCAGAAGAGACAGTCCTGTGCCAGGAGGAGAGTAGATAGAATGAAGCAGCGCTCTACAGAGGCCTGAAGCTAACAAGGTTTCTCAAACATCAATTAAGCAGCAGTGAAAGAGTCCCCTGCCAAAGTTTGGTGTGTATTGTAACACAGCAATGACCTTGGAGACTCCACTGCCTGTGTTTGCATTTCAGATTAATAAGTTCTGAAGTCTTAGCCGAGAAAGTGCCTCACTCTCACTCAATGTATTATTTCCGCCCAAACTTCTTGAGGAGTGCTGGAGTTCCCCCACTGAGTGCCTCTCTCCCTCTCTCTCTCTCTCTCACACACACACACACACACACACACACACACACACATTCTCCCACTTGCTCACACACACACACACACATTCTCCCACTAGCTCACCAAATAAGACTGTATGACAGGAGAGGACTGGTATGTGGGAAGCGGTATCCAGTTCCAGATTCTGGTCAGCCGGATGAGGCGGGACGAAACGTGAATCAAATGTCATAACAAAAGAACGTAATTCATCACCCCCAGCACATTTCAAAAGGTACTTTTTTTATTGTTTATATTATAAAATATGTATAAACTAACCCCCACCACCCAGCCCATGATGAATCCACTCATTGCCCAGGTGCACAATTACACCCACTGGGGCTGGTGGTGGTCTAGGGGTAGGATACTCGCCTATGGCCCAAGAATCTCACCTCCAGCAATACCACCACTGGGTTCCTGAGCAAGACCATTAACACCAAGCTGCACCAGGGAGAGACTGGCCCCATAATCGGGAATGGAAATTGCTCTGGATAAGAGTGCATGCTAAATACCATAAATGTAAATGTGCACTAAGTGCACTACAATAACTGGCAGTAGCTTTTTAATGGTCAGCTACCCTCTGCCCTTTCATCACTGGCCAGTATCTGACCTTCAAACTGTTTTTGGCCAGCTGTTAAATGAGTGGTGGACCATTCTCCACACAGCAGGGCCACTCACATGGTTGTGTGTGTGTGTGTGTGTGTGTGTGTGTGTGTATGTGTATGTGTGTGTGTGCAGGGGGTTATATCAGGCACAGCAGGGTTTTTACACACATCAGTGTCACTGCTAGGTTAAAGTGGTCCACCGTTTAAAAATGTCCAACCAAGAGTGACAGAAACGGGTCAGTGATGAAGGGCCAAAGAAGGAAACACAACCTGTGCAGCAACAGGTGAGCTGCTGTCTGTCTGTGACATAGAAAAGAAGAAGAAGAAGATGATGATGACGAAGAAGAAGTAGAAGAAGAGGGAGAAGTAGAAGTAGAAGAACAAGAAAAAGAAGAAGATGGAGAAGAAGATGGGGAACAAGAAGAAGAAGAGAAAAAAACAAGAAGGAAAAGTTGAAGAACAACAAAACTGTCTCAAAACTGAGGGGCAGTCTGGTCTTTGACAGACTCTGAAATCAGGGCTGGACAATATGAAGGAAAACCCAGTGTTGTGGTTCTGTTGCTACATAGACTATGACAAAGACATGCTGGAGGTTAAAAACACACACTTGAATCAATACTGAGACATTGGACAGAATCATTACTTGAATGTAATATTTTTGGGGGGAATATATAAATAACGAGGTTCATCAACAGAACCTCGGAGTGCATAAAGCATCTCTGTGATGGTTCTGGTGTGGGATCAGCACGGCAATAAAGAATAACAACAAATTTGGGCTCAAACTCAAAAGCCTTAAGGATTGCGTAACATCCCATCTTCATTAGTACAGTGTGTGTGTGTGTGTGTGCGCGTGTGTGTGTGTGTGTGTGAGTGTGTGTGTACTTCTGTACTTCATTAACTGAGTCACAGCTTAGAGTGTATTGGTACAGACTACAGCCAGATTATCACACCGAAGCTACAGTGATCCCATTACAGTAGTCACACCTAAACCTGCATGAGTGTGTGCACTGAAAAGAGAGAGTGGATGAGAAAGGGAGTGGGGGGGGGGGGGCAAAAGAAGAAGAAATTCTACTGTTCGTTTTACCCGTGTGTTTTACCTCCAGGTGATTCAGCTTTCGCCCACATCTGTTGATCTTATCTCTCCTTTTGAAAATAACTTTAGGAAGAAAGCTTTGAATAAAAATGACTCTGGGAGAAAATATTTGTTATGCAAATAACACACACACACACACACACACACACACAGTGTCAGGAGAACATGATTAAAAGTGATGTCAAATCTAAATTTGATCTGCAGAAACAGAATTACTGTTTACAGCGTGTATTAGAGTGTTTCTGTGCTTCAGTGGTCCACACAGGGACTCAAATTCCAGCGTGTGTGTGTGTGTGTGTGTGTGTGTGTGTGTGTGTACAAAATAGCTGCATAAAATCCCACAGTGTTGATCTGTCTTCACAGACAGGCATCCAGTAGAAAACACCACCCAACCCAATTCTGCCAGTCCAGCAGAACCAACCTGACCACTCTGTCAGCTGCAGTTAGAGAGAATCACAACAAGAGCATTTCCACTGCCAATAGAAACACACACACACACACACACACACACGCGCACCCTAGTTCACAAATGAATGCACAACACATTTTAATCTGAGTCTCTGTTATTTCTGATTCTCTCACCTCCAACAGCAAGAGAGAGAAAGAGAGAGAGAGAGAAAGAAAAAAAGAAAGAAAGAAAGAAAGAAAGAGAGAGAAAAAGAGAGGGGGGAGGGAGAGAGAAAGAGAAAAAGGGGAGAGAGAGAGACAGAGAGAGAAAGAGAGAGAGAAAAAGAGGAGAGAGAATGAGAGAGATAGAAAGAGAGAAAGAGAGAGGGAGTGAGTAAATGGGATCAGAGAAAGCAAATAAAGTTGCTAGTTGTGAGGAGGAAGAGCACACAGCCCAGTAAATTGTTTTTCTTTTCTGCTCTTACGGTTGTACACTGTGCCAGAAGTGTGAGTGGATTTAATTGTTATCGATTGGGGCGAGATTTCGCAGATATGCAATTTGCAAAACTCATTGCCGATCTGATGTTTGAACTAGACAGGTTTTCCAACCAAATCCGCTCATCAGATCAAATATGATCAGCAAACAGAGTGAGCTGAACAAACAGCAGCTGAGATAATACTCGCAAAATATGAGTTGTAATGCATTTCTACAGTAGGTTTTGAATATTTTATTCATGTTTTATGCAGCAGTATTGGTGGTATAGAGCTGAACAGTAATTCCCACCACAGAACAGTGCATTTCGCTTTATAAAATCATCCCTGCCGGGCCAAAACCATCTGCCAAATCATCACTTTGCAGGGGAAGAAAAAAACATCCTTAACCTTTAATGGAAGTTAAATGAAAAAGGTTTAATTCCAAGTCATTGTCTATTGGCCCATTTATGTGGAAATGAGAAATTCTCACACAATGTAAAGGGCAGCTGGTGTTTTCAAATGATGTAGGTTTTCCCCGCAGTGACGATATGCAGAGCGGAAAGGCTCTGGCTCTGCACCCTCAGGCAGCAGGGGAATCAGTGAAACACTCTTTCACACCTATTACCAAAACTATTTACTGTTCAGTCAGAAGGACAACCTATCTGACAGGAAAGGGATGCCTGAGAGGGAATGACCTTGACTAGTGCCATCAAAATACGGGTGGTTTCCTTTGGGCAAAGAGAACCATGGCGCCTTCAGTGGCGAGATGAACTGTTTCCAACATGAAAATAATAAAAGATCAAGCTGGGAAACGTTGTTTGGAGGTGTGTTTATGCTCCAAATTTACAGATGAAGTAAAAAAAGAAACATGCAAATTACAAATCGCATTACAGGAAAAAGGAACACTCAAATAAAAAGATAAACACTATAAGACTATATAAAAAACTAAAGGAGTTCTCATGTTTTTTGGGGGTTTTTTTCTGATTATGGTCATTTCTCTCCCTGACTCCCTCTCTACAGACATTAGGAGGACTACATGAAAAGTGAAGTGAAAGTGAAAGTGACTGTTCTCGTCATTGCGAGGTCACAGCACAGCACACAGTGAATCACAACAAAATTGGACCTCTGCATTTAACCCATGCAAAACACTGTGCAGCAGTGAGCAGCTATGAAAGCACCCAGGGAGCAGTGATGGGGACGGTACCTTGCTCAAGGGTACCTCAGGGCAACCTACTGAGGTTACAATCTTCCGATCCGGGGCAACTCCCTAACCACTAGGCACAATAATGTTCAATCTTAAAGGTTTTTAACGTTGGGATTTTTTTTTCATTTAGTTACCATAACAGCGATTACAATCACATGCAAAAGTCAACATGTCTCCAACAGCGAATACACTTCAACATGGCATTTGTAGCAAATTTTACAGCAACATTGTAAATGTTAAATGCCCTAAATTCTGCACAGACCACATTTTATGTTTTTTGTTTTTTGTGTGATAATATGTGTAGATGCGTGTTTTCCATAGATGCTGTTCTTCCTTCTTCTGACGTACATTTGTTTAACGGTTCTACGCCGAGCTATGTGTTATATTGTTTGTAAGTAATCAATTAAAATATAAAGAAAAATGTAACGTTTGTTTAAAAAAAACTTTTAAATGACAGGAAACTTTTGTGTCATGAGACCCAAAGCACAGGAAGGGAAAATGACCTCCTTCGTCCTTTATTGCTGAGGGTGCTTTTAGTGTAGATGCCCTTGGGGACACAACTATCAAACAGTCACGGAAACAGACAGAGTCTTTCCGGCTCCAACACACCCACATGCTGGGAAAACATGAATCTGGGCAGGACTGCAGCCCTACAGGCCTGAGAATTACAATAAATATAAAAAGCACACACAAATTGGGGGCTTGTTATGCTCAGAGAATCTGAAACAGACATGAACGTATTCATTTTCATTACAGGTGTATCGATACAATACAGGGATCATAATTAGATTTTTACATTTCATTATTTAAAAAATAACAGCTGCATCCAGGTGTGGCATAAACTGCTAATGAGACCAGAGCTGGATGGCTGGAGGAGTGATCTGCAATATGATCACGCTGGACTGTGGTGTTATCGATTATTGTGCAAACATTGGTTTTCCAACAATCCATCTGAAAGAGTCCAAAATTACTCCATGATGCACATGATGAGCATGAATACTTTTCTGCAGTGCAATATCACAATTTCTATTAAATGGCATTTTTGCCAAAAGAATTTACATTCTGTTGATTATACGAGCACAAATGAAAGAACTTCTCTTCGCTAATTCCAGGAAATAAATTTTCTTATTTCCCTGCAGATTAAATCAGAGGGAACTATACAGTAAATAAAATAACAATAACAAGGTAACACCCACTCATGTCTGCATGCAAATCGGATAAGAATCAGGGAAATACGAGTTTCTGAATATGTGCGCTACAGCTGCTGTAATTAAATTATGTAGTTAATGTAATCTGAATACTTTTGGAAATTATTGCACATTATAATAGGAAGATGTTTTTTCAGAGTTTTACAAGACTTTATTTCTCTTTACACATCTCTAACCTTTCTAAAACCCTCCCTCTAACAAATTTCCCTACCATCCCCTTGATCCCTACAATTATGATAATAATAACAACATATTCCTCAAATATAATACGGGATGATTAGAGGCATTTATTTTTTGTAATCTGATTACATACTGCCAATTGTATATCATCCATTTCTTGCCAAGCCTGTTCAGAAGATTTCAGTGTCAGCTATGCTCACGAATGTAACCCATTCATATTTGTTCCATTTTTACAGTGTTTTCATAACAAACGATGTCCTGAAGGGTGGAAACAGCAACATGAAAGTGAAAGTGACCACCCTTGTTATTGTGAAACGCAGCACAGCACAAGGCAACGAAATTGGACCTCTGCGTTTCACCCACACAAACACATGCAGCAGGGGGCAGCTATTGAAAGCACCCGGGGAGCAGTGACGGGGACTGTACCTTGCTCAAGGGTACCTCAGAGCAACCTACTGGTGAGGGAATCGAACCCACAATCTTCCGATCCAGGGCAACTCCCTAACCACCGCTGAGTTCTTCTACTAGTAGTGGTCAATTATTTGAAGGCCTTTCAATCCAGTGCTGTATTTGTTACCCTCTCCTTCTCGGTGCAGCAGTGAAACATGGCATAAAAAAATAATTATATTTAAATATAGAATTTGTATGTTTCTTTTTATGTCACGGTATCTGAGCAGTATTAACATCAAAACAATTTTTAGAAATAAAAGTGCATTTGATATTGCAGGAGACATACATTTCTTTTTTGGGGCAAGAATTTATTGCACATTTGCAGTACGTATACAAAGAGGTTAAGAGATAAAAGAAAAAACAACCTTGATTCATTGAACATTTGATTCTGATGTCTTTCCAAAGACTGAGACGACTTCTAAAAACGTTCATTTAATCACAGCTGAAGCTCTGCCATCTGCATGAGTGTGTATCTGTGATGTGGATGGAGTCTTAACTTCAGCTCAGAGCCTTGAATTGAGTAAACAAACTAGAAAAATAATGCACGACAACAGCAGTGTAAACACATGTTGTGAAAAGTTGTTTGTTTCTTTTGTGCTGAATGGGTGAAAAAAAAATCTGCGTCATTGCTGCCCCCTCTGGCAGAAATGGAAACTGCCTTAGACATACTGAATATACTGTTAATTACCTATGTTTTTAAACAATAAAAATTATTATGATAAATTTATGTTCATCAATAATTCCGCCCATATTTTAGAAATTTTCCAGCAATAAAAATAGTTTTCTAGTAACTTGCAATTATTCCCTCACTTGCTGTAAATCAAAGCTATTAAGTATGTGGGGAACCCTGACCTATGATCAGGGATATCTCAGAGAGACAGCGCTGATCTGGCATCAGTTTGCTTTTCATAGGTCTACATGGATTAATGAGGGCTGATCTTAGACAAGTGTTCTAGAGGTCCTGGATGAAGACCCATGTCCTGTCAGTCCAGAATTTCAGTGTTATATAAAAGATGCAGATTGATCCCCTGCCCAGTTACGACATGCAAAATACCACCTAATCCTTAATTGAGATTACCTGCTGGGCTCCTTCTTCACAGCCCACACAGCTATGTAGAGATTAGCGGCAAGCAATGCAGATTAAAGCAAAACACCCCTTAAAGTAGTGAATATGTGTCACAGCCTTGTAATGCCATATAGAGCTCCAGCAAAGTCCAAAGGCCAGGCATTAGCAGAGGCCAAAAACATCACATGCAGATGTTCCATAAGGTCTGTTCATGGCTACTAATCTCCTTATGTTCTGAATGCTTGATCTGGGGGCTAGGTAGCGTTGGTGAAGCACAGCAGGGCCATTGAGGAATATATGTTGATATACGTGTGCCTCTCTGGCTCTCTTTTCAGCTGGACACCCGTTGTTTTTCTTCCCCTCCCTTCCAGGAATGAAAGCCCTATTGAAACTCATTTTTCTGCCCCATGTGACCCACACTATGTTGGAAGGGCATGAATGGAGGGATTCCGAGAAAATGGGCTTACAGTTGGGCAGTGGGCTGGTGAAGAGGTGGTTACACACACACGGACATGCACAGGTCAATTTTTCAAAAGGCTTAAAAAAACAATTACTGTTTTTGAGCTAAATTGAGCTGGAACAATAGCAATCATGAACAATAACCCTCAAATTGTGGCATGTGGAAATGTATTGGCCCTGGCTCGTTATGTCCCCAGTTGTACCTCATTCGTCTAAAGGCATATAGATCCCAGTGAGTCAGGGCAAAGCCGTCGGTCATTGTTCTTCCTGTGTGAGGACTGTGGCTCATGCTTTTGTGTTTGAAGTTTATGTTTAATAAAACCCCTTTCTGTAATCCCGACACCACGATTACCTCCATTCAATCCCACCACAGCGTGACAGGCACATTCAATATGTTGTTTTTATTTTTACAGTATGTTAAACTGAGCAAGTAATAATCATTTTGTACGTCCATCCATTATCTTAAGTGCTTATCTGAGTAGAAATATATACATTTCTGGTCTAAAGAAGGCCTCTATCAATGGATGGGTCAACAAAGCTTACGACAAAGAAGTGTTTCATAATTGTATTGGCTAACTGATCTAACATGAGTGCAGCTAGCGGTTCTCTTATGCTTCGATCCCACTGCCCGTGGGAAAGGTTTTTCCACTGACCTAAATGACTAAGGCTTAGGCTTGCCAGATCTGATCTTCACAGGCAGGTCTGATGATTTGAAATAAGCCATTCCATCCATCCATCCATTCAACCATCCATCCATTCATTATCTGAGCTGCTTATCCTGACCAGGGTCACAGGGGTGCTGGAGTCTATCCCAGCACTCAAAGGTGGAGAAACACGCTGGACAGGTCACAAGTCCATTGAAGGGCAGATACACAGACAAACACACATATCTACACCTAGACTGTAATTTGGACTCTCAGATTCACATGATATGCACATCTTGGAACCATGGGAGGAAATCCACATAGACTCTGGGAGAACACGCAAACTCCACACAGAAAGCACACCCAGCCACCCCAATTGGGAATCAAATTCAGGAGCTTCATAATGTGCATAACTTTGCAACAACCTCTAAACACAAATATAGTCAGGCGACACCCAAAATGTGCTTCTTTTCTTTCATTCATTCATTCCTTTCATTAGCTACCAAGCAAAGGAAACTGATATCAGAGAGCAATCTGCTTAAACCGTCACACAATGCCTTCAAACTTCACATAATGACATGCTTTCTGACATGTATCTGGTGCAATCTAAAAACGGACAAATGTCCAGATGATGTCAGGCCTCAAAATGGCTGCTGCCACATATGTATTTAAATACATATCAACATGTCCACACAACAACAGCAAGTCTATTTGACATGGCTTAACAACTCAGCACAGTTTCTTTCACGCTTTCATTACCTGCTTAAATAAGCCCTCGTAGGTGCAGAGCAAAGAAGCAAAGTTTGGAAGCGATCAACAGAGAACAAATGTCTTGGCTTGCATAAATGATACCTTCCTTCCCAAAGTATGGCTTTCATGCATATTGACCCCAGCCAGGCCAAAGGAAATTGAGCCTTTCCCTGCTTTTCCACAAACTTGACTCTATTCATCAGTTATTTTTCAAGCCATTGAGCTCCATCACATGTCTTTCTTACAGGACATAACCCAAACCTGTGAAGCATCAATCTGCAGAGTCACATGCTGCGCTCGGCATAGGTAATGTAACATTAGAGAACCAGCCTAGATGCTTTACATGAACAAGAGGAAGTGGTGCATGAGCAGCACAGAAAGACACTGTGCGGCAGGCGTCGAACTGAGTGGGGGTGAGTGACAGCTCCACTGCTGGAATCTGATTACCGTGGGCTAATTAATAAATGATGCTGTCTCAGCCAGCACCTGCCCACACACCCTAACAGTGAAAATGATTAACACTGTGCATTACTGTGGCTAAATACTGCTGTGTCTAAACCTAAACCTGTAGTGTCAGATAAACATTTGGACATACAGTTTATTCTTGTATGACATGTATGATGAATAGAAATAGTGTCAATGATGATAATGATTACACAATGATTGTATTTTCCAAAAAGTTTTGGAAGCATTCTTTTTTTTTGGTGGCACCTTCATTAAGATGCATGAGAAAATGCTAAAAGTGCGTAAAGCTTCGAGGCTTAAGGACGCTACACCCTTAAGAAATGTTTCTATGTGGATTTTTAGATAAAGGCAATGAAGCTTTAGAACCTTCAAGAACCTACAATACTATGAATGCATATGTAATTCTTCTCCCGTTTTGGGTTCCTCTCAATTACTGCTGTTCTTTAAGAGCACTATTAATATTAGGTATATTACGGTAAAAAAAAAAAAGGTTCTATAATTGTGCTGGTTATTGGTAGTAAAAACACTTTTTTTGTAACAATATTAATAAATGAAATAAGGGACAACATTATTCCTTATCATTATGCTCTTCTATAGCAGGTATCCAAACAAAAGAAAAATCCTCATGGAAACCACCAAAATCCACAAAGAATTTATCCTCACTAGCATTGTAGGAGCTCTTTGTCACCCAGCCCACACAAACACACACACACACTCACACACACACACATACATACTATAAAACAGTCCAATACTGGTCAGGCCAGCAGACATTCTTTGCTGTCCTGCTCATTTGAGCAGTGGCAGATTTAAGAGAACCGCAGGGTCTTGCAGGGTCCAGTGCTCTCCAGCTCCAGCCTCCAGCTCACTTTGCTCAGCTTTTAGATCCTCTAGGGGAGAGCTTAGGGTCAGGTTTTCTGAGCCGGAAGGGGGCAGGATGAAAGAGCAAGGGAAAAAAAGAAAGGAGGGGTAATGAGAAGGGGAAAAGATGTGACTGAGGTTGTGTCAACTGGTTGTGAAAATGTTCTCACTAAGGTCTCACTAATGTAAACATTTTTGGAACGGTGATGATTCTTAATGCTGTGATTTACAATAAAATACAGTATATGATATACATTTATATATATATATATATATATATATATAGTTTTCATTTCTACTTTCCTTTTTCAAGCATGAGAGTTCTGCATTACATTCAATGATCTTAAACTTGTTTTGACTTACACATACACGTGCACACACACACATACACACACACACACACACACACACACAGAGCACTCAGTAGCCTTGTGAGTGGCAGAGTCAGGCTAAATAGGGAAAACCCAACACAAACAGTAATTTCATGTTGTTACTGTCAGTTTATTGCTTTGACAGCAAGTCTTGTACTTTTTCATGTTTTTATTAATCCATTACTTTATTGATATAGTGAGTGTGTGAAGCTGTTTTCCACAGACACACATTTAAGACAGCTTTTCAAACTGATGTGTCATTGATGTTTTGAGTATACACACTCTCCAAACACACCCTCTGGGCTTTCCAACAACAATGCAGTGACATAAGCAAGACCATCCATCTCTGTCCTGTTTTGCTTAAACAAATTCTATTACCCAAACTTCGCACACCAGAAACAAACTGTCAGTATTACCGCAGAGACAGTAACTAAAGACTACTGTATGCTGATTTCAGCCTCTTCGTACTACACTAGTCAACACAGAACATGAATTAATTGCTTTTGTCATGATCTTAAAGACTCTCATCTAAAAGCTCTGTGCAATACAAATATAGACAGTGAAACTGATGCCTAAGCAGGATAGGTAGTTATAAGCAGCCAACAAGTGCTCATTAAATAAAGATTTTCAGTGTTGGAAAAAATGTCCAAGGTTTCTCTGAGAGTGTGTTGAGGTGTATCAAGACAAAGGCTAGCAGTTCTGTTTATCTAATGAGCTCAACACAGGCTTATTGTAGGATCATCTTGGGTTCAATTAGAGGCACTCAGAAAATGGATGGATGGATGGAGGGATGAATGGATGGATGGATGGATGAAAGTTCCACCCCCAACACCTCTCCAATCTCTCTAAAATATCTCAAACCTGGGGCAGCGGTCGCCTAGTGGTTAGGGAGTTGGCGCCAGGATCGGAATGTTGTGGACTTGAATCGCAGACCAGTAGGTTGCCCTGAGGTACCCTTGAGCAAGGTACCATCTCCATCACTGCTCCCTGGGTGCTTTTAATAGCTGCCCCCTGCTGAATGTGTGTGTATGGGTGAAATGCAGAGGCTGCATTTCGTTGTGGTTCACTGTGTGCTGCGCCGTGTTTCACAATGACAAGCTGTCACTTTCACTTCATATACAAAAAGGAAATGAATCATGATTTCCTAGTTCACTTTACCTTTTAGATTTTATTTATTTTAACTGAGGAGCCCTAATATACAGCTGAGATGATCATTTCAGCTGCATGGCTGAGAGTGATTATAGTCTATTACATTTATATTCATTCTTGGTGTGATTTCATGGACATAAAAGAAGACCTAAAAGAAGGTCTTACATATTTCCTGTTCTGTTTTGTGCTTTAAATGTATTCATTTTCATTCATGTGGTGGTGGTGGTCTAGTGGTAGGATACTTGCCTATGAACCTATGGCTCAAGAGGTCCCAGGTTCAAATCCCACCTCTGGCACTACCACCACCTGGGTCCCTGAGCAAGACCCTTAACCCTGAGTGTCTCCAGGGGGACTGTCCCTGTAATTAGGGACATGGATGTTGCTCTGGATAAGAGTGTCCGCTAAATGCCACCAATGTAAATTTAATGTTCTAAATAAGTGTTTAAACTCTATCTGTGGGACACCAAAGGCTTTCTGAACTTTGGACTTGTGATATAAAGTTGTAGCTCTCTTTGGGCTCAAGTTTGTTCATGTTTAAAAGAATTTGAGGTGCTGAAGTGTTTAAGAGCAGTGTGGCAAGTCATTGTGAGCGGCCACAGGCCAAAAGCACCGGCTGTGCTGAATGATAAGCATTGTTGTGCTGTTCTGCTGCTACGATTCGTGACAGAGTGGTGGCATTACTTTCTCCAAGCACCGTGTCAGTGAGGTACAAATCAAACCCTGAACCTCTCTAAAGCCTCAGTGAAAAGAGAACATGTCGTATCCTTCAGCAGTTCTTTATACCAGAGCAGTCACCACTACAGCAAGTAAGCAGAAACCCACAAGGGCCCATGCAAGCTAACCTGCACAAAGTCCACCAAAAGGGGCATCAGTTCACAATGTCCTTGTGGCTTTGTGTTCTCTACAAATAATGAAATGTCAAGACAGATGAGCTGGGAAGTTTATGTTGAAATAAAAACTTTATTACTTGATTTTTCTTTTCTTATTTTTGAAGAAAAGTTTACTCTGTGAAATTTCACAGTTGATTAGACCAAGAGATGTGGGACTAATAATATATTTATAATAAAACAAAATGTAACAATATTTTTCCTTTCCATGGAAAAGTACTGTTTTAGAGATACAAGGTTTTCTTCTAGCAGTGATGACATCCTAAGAGCCTGCTGGCTTTTAACTTCTCTTGATTTTCTGTTTCGGATGTGGCCATCCATTTTATTATTTGTATTTTCATATTCAAATCTGGAGCTCACCAAATTAGGTTTAATCTAATGAAAAATCGGGGCTAGATTGAAAAAGCAGTTTAAAAGAGCAGTTTCCAACCTCAAAGGCTGCAATTTAAATACATCCTACATTATTACAGGAAAGTTCTAATTGGGGGAGTTTAATACTAACTATGGAGGTTTGTTTGGCAGGAAAATGCAAAGTGTGAGTGGGTGGCTCAAAAAATTCCCTTATGGTATCATGGTACCTCTGATGGTCACTAGGGTGTGGCTTGGTGGTAACTATGGTATTGCAGAAGGATGGTAGGGAGTGGCTGGCCAGTCATATGGTTTCATTGGTGGGTGCTGAAATATGGCTAGCAAATTGTCATGGTGTCACAGATAGTACCTAGGGTGTGTGGGTGGTTTCTGTGGTATCGCAGGTGGCTGCTAAGGTGTGACTAGCTGGTTGATATGTATCTTTGGTAGTTTCTAGGGTGTTGCTAGGTGGTTACTTTGATATTGCAGGTGGTTGTTGAGGTGTAGCTAGCTGGTTGCTAAGGTAATACAGGTGGTTGATAGGCTGTTGCCATAATTATCTAAACAGTTGCTAGGTGAATCCTACAGTAGTGGAGGGCCAATCCATTGTTGAAATCTAATTTGCTGAAATGTGTTTAAAGAGTGAGTGTGAGAAATTTTCTGACTGAGAGAGCGAGTGTGTGTATTTATCCAATCAAACAGATCTAGTGTCCTTTATACCAATCCGCATGTTAGATAGAACTGTACCTAAATTCAAAGTTTGTGAATTACATTTACTCATTACATTTAGTCTCAAGCCTGAAAAAGTGGCTTTGGGGGCCAGGATTTGTATAAGATTGTATAAGAAAATAGTTATATTTCAATTCCAATCAAAATAAAATCTGATATTTCCCCAGATAATTCAGCCTTAATAAGAAGTGCACATTCACCAGGTGTGTTTATCCTTTTGACTTTTAATGCATGTGTGTCAATGTGGGTTGAGATTACTCTGTCGGTCTTCTCGGCTGATTGCCCTGGCCTACATAATTCATATGCTGTTACACAAAGCATGCAGTCAGCAACCCACAGGCAGAGTGGTCACCCATAAACCTGTCGATTCAGTCTAAAACAAATGACCGTCATTCAGCTGGAGTCTTCTGAGACCAATCGAAGAGCTGGACTGGTGCGGTGAGACCAATCGGTTTAAAATGTACGACACAGAGGTCAACTGAACTAACTGAATTGCAGAGGAGATAATGGGAAGGATATGTTGTTTAACTCAATAGGCTTTACGTGAAGTTTTCCATATTTTACTTTCCAGAAACAGCAGTAATCATGGAGCCATGCAGGAAATACACAGTAAAACTATCCATCCATCCATTTTCTTTCTGCCACTTGTCCCAAACATGGTCGCGGGGGGGTGCTGGAGTCCAACCCAGCGCACACAGGGCGAAGGACGGGGGACGCACCCTGGACAGGTCGCCAGCCCATCGCAGGGAGGAGCGAGACGGGGACAGCACCTTGCTCAAGGGTCACAGTAAAACTAGATAAATGACAACTATTTGAGCACATGCATTTGAAAGTGAAAGTGAAAGTTACCACCCTTGTCATTGTGAAACACAGCACAGCACAACACAACGAAATTAAACCTCTGCATTTCACCCATACACACATGTGCAGCAGGGGGCAGCTATTGAAAGTGCCAGGGGGGGCAGTGATGGGGACGGTACCTTGCTCGAGGGTACCTCAGAGCAACCTACTGGGGAGGGAATTGAACCCACAATCTTCTGATCCAGGGCAACTCCCTAACCACTAGGCAACCGCTGCCCCAAAACATTTGGTTCTCGGGGCTCGAACCCAGGACCTTCTGTGTGTAAAGCACTACATGATAAGCACTACACTATGGAACCGCTAGTGTAGTTTACATTGTGATAAAGAATTAATAAGGGAATAAAAAAGGATAATGAAACAGAAAGGAAGACGCTGAGAGAGTGATACACACAGAAAGAGAGGAAGGGATGAAATGTGCTCATATTGCCCAGAGGTCAAAGCTCAATTTAAGCGGTTTGTCTGGGCTGAAAATGCTTGACCCTGAGGGTGATCCTCAGCACACTCAGCCGATGAGGCCAAGGCTCTGTAGCAGAGAGTGTGGGTGCGGGGGCAGTGGCTATTCTTCACGCTGAATATACCAACAGTAAAATGACATCAGTTCCAGTAAAACCATGGGGTAATGCCTCTTGTAAGCAAGTTAAACAAACACTCATATTCAAAAGACACCCTAAGCTTTTGCATTAAAAGGGCAAAGGACCAGGATTTGGGTATGGAAAGATTTTTTGATGTTTCTTCCATTGCTTTTTTAGATGAAGCCTGAAAGGTAGGGTTGCATTGGTATTGCTGGTGCATAATCAGCTTTATTGAAAACCCTTGTAGGTTCTGATGGTGCACAGTTTCTTCCATCCTCTAGAGTCTAGACTGTCAGGGTATTTTTTAGGATGGCACACCATTTTCGATCTACCACCAACGCTGACATGGGGAAAACACCCAGCATCGCCACTTTGTCAGTGCTGTACTAAAAACAGTCGGCCATTCAACCATTATCAAGTCCCCAGCAGTGCTAAATTGTGGATGGAGTGGATCTGCAATGTAGGTGTTTCTAATAAAGTGACTTTAAACTTAAGTCAACCATGGACAGCAAGAAGTAAGAGATGAAAAAAATAAAGTGTTTTTTTTTTGGGGGGGGGTTGTTAAGTGTCCATGACAAGGTTCTCTTTCCTCTCCACCATCTGGCGAGCACAGCCTAATTAATCTCACTAACGACCCATTTAATTCAAACAATTTAACAAATCTACACATACAGATGCAGATGGAGAGAAGGGAGAGAGAGAGAGAGAGAGAGAGAGAGAGAGAGAGAGACAGAGAGAAAGGATCCTGTAAAATCCTCTAAAATTATAAAGACTGGCCTGGAGATGCAAAATGAAATAAAAGAAGTATAACAACCAAAGAGAAGAGAAAAATGTGACCACTGCACAGACAAATCCTTGTATCCAAGGAGAGAGGGATGAGCAGGATGAAAGTAAAAGCTCCTCTACTTCATAATTAAAGGCAGTGCAAACACAACTTAACCAAGCGTGATGTCTGAAAAAACATCTTTCCATCTGTAAGACAATCAGCCAGATTTCATTACTTTACTGTAGAACGCAGACAACAACAGCACCCACACAGAGAAGCCCTGACCTGCTCAAATAGGCACCAGACACACAATCAGTGAGGTTCTGAAGGTTTTATCTCATGATAAAAATGTGTACAAAACATTTAGATAACTGCAAGGAAGATGAAAAGATAACCTCTATTAAAGATGTGAGACATTTTACTCTGGTTAGACAAAACAAAACCCAAACTCTTATGCAATAAATTCAGCCTGTCATTTTTGGAAAAGGAAGGGATGTGTATCATCCTAAATCAACAAAACCAACGGAGTTTTGCAGTGGGAACATCTTGATTTAGGCAAATGGTACTGGGAGGATTTGATCTAATTGATGGAAACATGGAAACAGGCAAGAAAGGAGACAGGGTAGACATTTCAACAAAATGAAACCAATCATGGAACCAAAATCACTCAGGACTTAAGGTTTGTTTAAAAATAAATATATACATAAATAAAATGAAAAGGTTGTCGCATGGTTTATCACTTGACCTGAGTGTCACTAAATACAGTACTGTGCAAATGTTTTAGGCAGGTGTGAAAAAATGCTGTAAACAAAGAATGCTTTCAGAAATATAAATAATGATTGTTTATTTTTATCAATTTACAAAATGCAACATGAGCGAACAAAAGAAAAATCTAAATAAAATCAATATTTGGTGTTACTACCTTTTGCCTTCAAACCAGCATCAGTTCTTCTAGGTACACTTGCACACAGTCAGGGATTCTGTAGGATTATAGTCGGTGTCTGATCAACCAGTTTTACCAAACAGGTGCTGATGATCATCAATGTCACACGGAGGTTGAAACACAGTCATGTTTGGAACGACCCACCAGCCGAGTTCCTTCAAAAACTGTGTGCAATTGTACCTAGAAGAACTGATGCCGTTTTGAAGGCAAAGGGTGGTCACACCAAATACTGATTTGATTTAGATTCTCTTTTGTTCATTCACTGCATTTTGTTGATTGATGAAAATAAATGATTAACACTTCCATTTCTGAAAGCATTCTTTGTTTGCAGCATTTTTTCAAACCTACCTAAAACTTTTCCACAGTACTGTATATAAGGCGAAGTTGTAAGGTCTCGCAGAGGTGCCCTCATAATTTTGGGGAACTGAAATTCCCCAAAGAAATAACCCCAGAGTGAAACACAAAACCTGAAAAATATGCAATTATTTTTCTTATTCTTGACATCTGAAAGCTGTCCTTGCCATCAGCTTTGCAGAAAAGCATTAATATTATTCATTTCTAGTGTCTGGATGCTTTTTACCTCTCACACATGGACTCCATGCAAATAAACTGATTTATTCTATTTATAATACTCTGGGTACTTGTTTTTCAATGCGGAAAGGCTGCAACTCATTTAAGGAGTCTGTCCGCACAACCTTGCTGAAACCTCTGAGGTACCACTGGAGCTCTTCTCAAGCTGCAAGTCTCAAGCAAAATCCCAACTCGCATGAAAAATACATTTTTATCAAGTCATTTGTCTGCTTCAGTTTTCAAGCTTCCTTGGCAGGCTGCTGAATTCTCCTAGACTCAGCCTTTTAGAGAAAGGCAAGCAACGCTAAAATGACGCATTTGCAATGTTCTGAGAGCTGAGCATAGGTCACACAGTAGTTTGTGGGGGAGAAATGGGGGCCGGTCTGTACATATTTACACTAGATAGGGCTTTTCAGCCGAAAGTAAACGTTTCACTAACATCTCCATTGTTCTGCTTCTATCTAAAATTCAAAAGTGAAAGTGACTATTCTTGTCATTGTGAAACGCAGCACAGCACAACGAAATTAAACCTCTGCGTTTCACCCATACACACATGTGCAGCAAGGGGCAGCTATTGAAAGCGCCCAGGGAGCAGTGATGGGGATGGTACCTTGCTCAAGGGTACCTCAGGGCAACCTACTGGCGAGGGAATCGAACAATCTTCCAATCACTAGGCCACTGCTAGGATATTATACTAATATAATAATAATAACGAGTAAAAACACAGGGAGTTCTTTTCTTGTTGACCCTAATTAAGTTATGGAATGTGCAGCATGATTTTTAAACCAAATTGCAAAGCTGTAACATTACAGGTAAAGGTTTGTGAAAAATTTTGTTCTAGTACACTGGAAAAGGTGTGAAGAAATGGTGTGTATTGAATGTGATGTCCCTGACCTTGTATAGTTTAATAATCTTTGAATTATGTCAATATGGCATGAGGTGCAGTTAGGTTTGCACAAAAAATGCCAAAAGAAATATATTTGAATCAGTACATCCTTTACTTTCTCACTCATTTTCCCAGTGAAATCTGGAGAAACACCCTAGGCAGATCACCAGTCCATTGCAGGGCCGACACACAGACAAACACACACTCACTCACACTCACCTAGGGGGCAATTTAGCATCTCCAGTCCACCTGATGTGTATGTCTTTGGACAGTGGGAAGAAACCAGAGCTCCTGGAGGAAACAGATACTGGGAGAACATACAAACTCCACATAGAATGGACCCTAACAGCCCCGCCTGGGGCTCAGTTTGAAATTTATACAACTTTATACAACACAAATTATACAACTTTACAAATTTAATCCTGCTGTTTTGCACAATTATTTACTGATGTCAAGTCAAACCAACGCAATCTTAAAAACATGCTGCTAATTACAGTGTTTGACATAAAACTGCACTCAGTACTGCAATCTCTGCACAACATTCATATATAATACGGTCTCTGCTCTGTGTCAGTGAATGTACTCTATTGTATCATACTGTGTCAAAGATGTTTTGCACTGTATGATGTGCTGTTTGCACTTGTTGTAGTCATATGTCATTTGCTATGTTGTCTCATGTGTAGCCCCATGGTCCTGGTGTGCTGTGTATATAACTGAAATGACAATAAACCTGTCTTGTATGAGTACCACCCCTGTTGGTCAGTTAAAGCAAGTTTGTTGTCAGTTAAATGAATATTTAATTATTTTTAGAATTTTATTATATTATTTTTCATTATTTTTACAAAATTACAAGATCAAAGCTCACCATCATTATCCTATTGCCTTAAAGTGGCATTTTGACCCAGCATTTTAATTCATGACTTGTTTCGTTACACTACTACTATGTAGTGTAGCACTGGATTCCTCATGTTATCAGTTTAAAAAAATGCATGCATTTTGCATCTTTATTCATCCCCCCAGGCTTTTTCTAGTCTTTAAACCAGAAAACCTAACTCTCAAGATCGCAGCACTACTGTAGAAGGCGGGTAGGCATTTTTAGAACAGATGTAGTGAAAGTCAATTTGTTTGTCTAGCCATTTAAATCAAATTAAGGACCTGTAACATCATGCATCACCATACAATCAAACCATGTTGTTAAGCAATGTCAAATAGACTTGCTTGTGTGGGTTCTGGCACTGCTTGACAGTTATAAACACAGGCAGAAGTATGCAGCCTAGTTTGGAGTCATACTAAAGCACGAATTTTGCTCATGCAGTTCCCAGAGACCCAATATGGTTTATTAGGTACACTATCCTCACTGCACAATTAAAGAAGCAAATTCTGGTCACAAAAAGTTCTGGCTGATCAGCTGCATTTGGGATGATTTTAGTAAATTAGTTTTCTCACTGATTCCTTTAAAGGAAACCTGAGGAATAGGCCTAAGATTAAGATTCACAGCCACCGCTTAGTCTACTTCTGCAAATGATGCCGATAACATCAAATACGGAATGGCTCGTTAATACTCCGTTACTTAACCCCAGCTCTTTCGGAAAAGTTATTTCTTTCCACTGTTCTTTAAAAGCTCTCCCATGACCTCAGCCCAAGGGAAGAGAAACCAGACTCTGCTTTACAAAAGAGGGTGCTTTCGAGGACAGGTTTGAAAACAGGGGGGGTCTGTATTTCGGCCATGACACCGATACACTTTCAGATTGCTCCCAGACACATTCACACCTGAGAGATGCTTATCAAAAGTCAACCAAGAAGACTGCAGTGAGTGTAACTAATAACAGCGAGAAAGGAGATGCTAATCAACATGCAGATAAGAGATTCTCTTAAGAAGGCTAGCCATGACCCCTAAGACAACGTAATGTGTATAGAGATGCTCAAATGACAAGACAGGCAGTCAAGGAAGCTCGACTTTCTGCGAGATAAAAAGCCTTCTCCTTAAAAAGAGGTTACTTTCTCAAGCCAAGAAAAGTGTAGCACTACACATGAACACACACACATAAACACACATACTCAACGATAAAGCCCTAATGAACAGAAGATCTTTAGTCTAACAGTCTTCTGCCTCGAGCACCATGATGCTCCTGCAGACACACAAACACACGTTAACACACCGGCGGCTCAAGGTGACCTGTGTCCAGCATACAGAGTGCACTATTTTGTCACGCTGGGTTTGTCTTACCCTCCTACATCACACTCATTTCACTTCCCTTCATGCTCTCTTCCTCTCTGTGCTCATCATGCCTGAGGTTTACTTGGCCTTTAAAGAGCCTCCAGCATGGGGCCTAGAAGAAACAGTCACAATTAAAGTCGACAATTAAATAGGCAGGTTGACATTCAGGGAAAAAAACATGTGTGGGTTGAAGCAAGGCTACTTCAATGTGCTTTACAATGAGCAAAGGAATCATTTCAGAGGGTTGGGGTAAGAAGGAGGGGGGAAGCTACCCTGCAATTTGAGAAAATTAAAGAGGCTCTGGGAAAAGGTGGTGGGGGGTCAAATTCACCAGCATGATGAACATGTAATCGATGAGTCTCTGAGGGAGCCACTGACGGAAAACGAGACAAAGAGATTGATAAGGACAAGGACAAGGGGTTGCCAGAGAAAGCTAGCCATTGTGAGCAGAAAACCCATGCTTGCAGAGTTAGTGAGAGGATTGGTGTAGAAGTGTACTGTTCCATCTTTGTGTTGTATCTTTTTCCTGAATTGGAGTTCATCCATCCATTATCTGCCGCTTGTCACTTGGGGGAGTGCTGGTATCCAACCCAGCGCACACAGGGCGAGGACGGGGGACGCACCCTGGACAGGTCACCAGCCCATCGCAGGGAGGAGCGGGACGGGGACGGCACCTTGCTCAAGGGTACCTCAGGGCAACCCATTGGGAAGGGGTTCGAACCCCTGATCCTCTGATCATGTGGCTGACACCCTAACCACTAGGCCACCGCTGCCCCTGAATTGGAGTTATACATGAATATAGTATAGTCAAATTACCATCAGGGGTGTAATTATTTCTAAGGTTCATCTGATTTGGGTTTTTTTTTCTTCCTCTTTCACATCTCACACCTGTATGTCCTCTCTCATCACATCCATAAATCTCCTCCTTGGCCTTCCTCTTCTTCTCTTGCCTGGCAGCTCCATCCTCAACATTCTTCTCCTCGTCCCTCCTCTGTACATCTCTAAATCAATGCAATCTTGCCTCTCCAACTTTGTCTCCAAATCATCCAACCTGAGCTGTCTCTCTAATATATTCATTTTCTGTCCTCATCACTCCCAGCGCAAATCTTAGCAGCTTTAACTCTGACACCTCCAGCTTTGCTGCCTGTCTTTTCATCAGCGCCAACTTCACCAACCCGTATAGCATAGCTGGTCTCACTACTGTCCTGTTAAACTTTCCTTTCACACTTGCTGGTATCCGTTTGTCACAGATCATTCCTGACACTCTTCTACACCCATTCCAACCTGCCTGCACTCTCTTCTTCACCTCTCTTCCACACTCACTGTTACTCCGAACTGTTGATCCCAAGTATTTAAACAACTCCACCTTTGTCAGCTCTACTCCCTTTATCCTAACCACTCCACTGTCCTCCCTTTCTTTCACACTCATGTATTTTGTCAATGTCCTACTGGCTTTCAGTCCTCTCCTTTCTAGTGCATATCTCCAGGGTCTTCTCGAGCTGCTTCCTACTCTCACTACAGATCACAATATCATCAGCAAACATCATAGTCCATATGGTCTCCTGTATAATGTCGTCTGTCAACCTATAAACCATTGCAAACATGAATGGGCTCATGAATGGATCATTGATGAAATCTCAACTTCAAGTGCATCCATCACTCCTACTGTAGACCTCACCACTGTCACACCACCCTCCATACATAAATTTTACTTCTGATGGTTTGCACTTGTAATCAGCACAAGCCAGCTGCTCCTTAGATCATCAAATTTCACCAGTTTATATGATAGCTGTCACAAAAAAAAATTATCAGTAAAATCAGTAAACAATAACTATTCCAGGAAATTAGTAAACAATTCTTAAAATTGTAAACTTAACTAAAAGGCCTAATCACTGTGAACAAGATTTGTTTCAGGCGTGTAGCTAAACGTCAACCAGCGTCAAAAATCAAATTGATGGTCAGGTTGAGAATCATTTTAGTCATCATTTTGGAAACAGTTTGAGTGACAGTTGACTTTGGCTGTTTGTTTTCAACATTAGCCTCAAATGCTGGAAGAAGAAAAATTTCAGACACCAAATATGGCTGGGTTGATTGACTACATCTGGACTTTTTGATAAACATTTGCTGTAAAGTTAGCCAATCTTAAAGTGAGTCAGTCTTTCTTTTCACTCACACCTTCACCTTCACTCCAGTTGACAAATCATTAAAATTAAACAAAAATTGTGTGTGTCAGAAAAACAACCCTCTGAGCTATTGCTGTTCCAAAGAAATTAAGTTGTCAAAACAGGTGAACAACTGGTATTGACAAATATCCCTGTTGGAAAAAAGAAGCATTTGAGAAGGACATCCTCTCCATTTGGACACAACACGTATAGACAGTCAATAACACCAAGGCCATAAGGTACAAGTTATGTGAGACAGGCCTGCACACACACACACACACACACACACACACACACACACACACACACACACACACACACACACACACACACACCTTCACCAATCCTGTTTCTGCCGCTCCACTGTGCAGTAGACATTAACAAGATCCCTAGAGTTACTGGCACACACATGTGCACACATGTGCGCACACACACACACAGCTCTTGTCACATTATAAACAAGGGATGGAGACAAACATGTACGTGCATGCAGCTTGTTAGCTATGAGTCTGATAAGACCCAGCTTTTCTCTTTGCCGCATAACAGCATTACGTAACACAGCATAAAGAGAGGGAGAGGGAGACACACACACACACACACACACACACATAGTGATTTGGTTTTTGTACAAGGTCCAAAAGTTTATAGACGCCTGTTCATGCAGCATTTCATCTGTGTGTTAACAGGGAAGTTCATTTACATTTACGGCATTTAGAAGATGCTCTTATCCAGAGCGACTTACATGTCCTAATTACAGGGACAGTCCCCCTGGAGCAACTCAGGGTTAAGGGTCTTGCTCAGGGACCCAGTGGTGGTAGTGCCAGAGCTGGGATTCCAACCTGGGACCTCTTGAGCCACCCTCGTTCACCACCTATTACTGAAGCTTCTACACTTCAACGCCTTCAACAACATGTTGGACCATTTATTGTTAAAGATATAGTTGAATTCAGCCACAAGGCCATAAGCGGAATTAGATGTTGATGTTGGATGATTAGTTCTGGATCACAAACGCCACTCCAACTCATCACCTAAAGGTTAAAAGAAAGCAGTTTCACTGAACATAGCCCAGTGTTGGGGGCTTTATAACCCACTAACTGATGTTAGGCATTAGGCATGCACCCAGACTCACATGTGGCTGTTTCAAATCGGTTGCTTAATATGGACATTATAAAAGCTGTCAGCAAGGGGTGCACTTTACAGTATCTGAACTGACTGTTTAGGAAGGATATCAAGACATACAGATATCTTATTGTGCAAGTGCTTATTATAATGATAATAAAAGAAGATATTTTTATAAATGTCGTCATCGTTGTCATGAGAGAAAAAAAAACAGGGCTACACACTGTTGTTACCCTGATTGAAAACACATGTTTTCTAAATATCTCTATAAAGTTTGCACATTAGACTACAGCCTGGAAAAACATCCATAAACACTATACAGTGGGAGATATGAGTTGTTGTAAATTTCCAACTTTCCATTCTCCACAAAGGGCTGGATTCTTGCGTTTTAAACTGCAAGCAAAATGCTGATCTGTTATCAACTGTGGCATAAAGATGTAAATGTTAGATAAGGTAGAATGAAAATGAAATTTTAAATCACCCACTTCACTACTGTTAGAGATTTTAAAATGAGAATGAATTAAGGTTCATCTACAGGTTAACATGCAAATGACGTTCCTTGTGCACCACCAGGTTAGGAAGTTCTGCTCTATTTCATTCTTACTTCTTACAAAGTCAGGAAAAGGTCTGTAAACAAATACACTCCCATACTTATTTATCTGTTGAAAATTCTTTGATGTAATTGGCTGGAGTAAATGGCACACTCTTGATGGGTTCCACTCAGTACTCTCCTCTGTTGTCTTTCCATTTTTCTAAAGAGCTTTTACTCAATTTTATTCTCTCCCAACCTCTTCCTCTCCATCCTTCCCTCTTTCGCACTGTGCCACCGATCACCCATTTAGCCTCTTCTTAAGTGGCTCTGTGAACACTAGCAGCAAGTACTCCTGTAGATGAAAACTAAGCAGCTCTGTTTGTGCGAGTGTGTCACCACTCCATCCTCAACACATTGCATCCAACTTCTTTTACGAATAAAGGTCCTGCATCACGTCGGCAATCTTGGCTAGAAGACAGGCAGGATGTGGGAGTGTGTATGGCTGTAACATCATCTCAGGAACAGCAAGCAGGCGCTGATTACAAATGCAAAACAAAAGTATCTTCTGCCCAGAAGTGCCAAAACATGGCTTAGATGTCATACCATCTCCCGCAAAAGCGGCATCCACCCCCCCCCACACACACCAACACAAACACACACATTCAGCATGATCAGAGATTACTTTTCAGACAGATATTTGTCTGTGTATATGTGTGTGTGGATGTCTGTGTGTACACACAATTAGTTCTGTTTTTTGAAAATATAAAAGTAATTTTGTTGGAGATAGATGCATAGAAGGATTGTATTATGATGATGTATCGCTCTACAGATTTATAGCTAGAACTTCTCATGTAGGAAGCTGTAAAAAAAGAAAAAGAACTAGGGTTGGGATCCGCTCAGTCAACACGTGTATTTCATTAAAAAAATAAAAGAAAATATGAAGAACCACTATGATCATGGGCGGCACAGTGGTGCAGTAGGTAGCCTCACAGCGAGAAGGTCCTGGGTTGGATTCCCAGGCGGGATGGTCTGAGTTGTTTCTGTGTGGAGTTTGCCTGTTCTCTTTGTAGGTTTCCTCTCACCGTCTAAAGGCACTCATGTCAGGTGGATGGGAGACAATTGGCCACTCGATGTGAGTGTATGTGTGAATGTGTTTGTCTCTATGTCTGCCTAGCGATGGATTGGCAATCGGTACAGGGAGTTTCCTTGCATTTTGCCCTGTGAGAGCTGGGATAGCCCCCCCCATGTAGTGATATATTGTACTAATGAGACAAGAGGAGGGCTGATTGATGCTTGTCATTTGATATTGACAGTGATAAAACCCTCATCCTCCACAATGTATTGCCACCTTCTTGCATCACAGTATAGTGATGTCATCATGCCCTGATACAGACCCTGCCCAGTACAGACCTGTAGAGACTCCATAACAAGTCCATAAAGTTAAAAGAATGACTAATAAAGTTATCCATAGTCATCCAGAATGCCTCACATGGAAAAGCTGATTTCAATGCACATAGAATGCTTTTAATAAAGAATTACAAAATATATAATTTAAATATACTATGCATAAAAAAATTTTGGATTCTAGTATGTAGTATTTCAGCCATACATCTTACTTAAAAAAAAAACAGCAATTATTACCATGTGTTTCCAACATCTGGATGCAAGTGCACTGCATGTGCATCTGTGCATGTGATACATGTGTAACAGCGTGACATTTGTTTGTTGGAGCAGGGGGCTTATCAGTCTGAGGTTAAGAAAAAACAGTTTCTATTTGACTGCGCATTCACCATGGGTGTCAGATCACACAGAAACTCTGTATATATGTGTATGCCTGCATGTGTGGAGGAAGAGGCTATACAGTACTGCTAGTTTAGGGAGATGAACTGCCTAAAATTTGAACTGTATGAGGCGCTACATCTGTGTTCTCTCATGGTCCCTTGGAGCAGGGTTGCTTTGAATTCTATTTTAGTGCTGTGTTTTCAGGCAACCTGAAACCTTTTACATTTCTAAACCTTTTTGGAAATGTCTTCTATTTTTAATTTGTGTGTTAAATTATTAGTTTTAGCTTAGTTTTTTACTATAGTTTTCATTTATTATTTATTGTTTTATTATTTATTGTCTGTGGTCTAGTGTTTAGTAACTAGGTGCAGAATCGCAAGGTCACGAGTACGATTCCTGGCCCAGTAGATTGCCCTGAGGTACCTTTGAGCAAGGTACCGTCCCAGTCATTGCTCCCCGAGTGCCGGATGTTTGGCTGGCTCACTTTCACTTCACTTTCAGTGCAGTATTATTACAGATGTGCTTTATGCTTTAAAACCATACCACTTTGGATAGTTCCTATCTCATAGACATGTATAAGGCTGAAAAGATTAAATCTATAAAATGAAAGAATTCCATAAAAATATAGAAACTCTATTACTTAGCAGTCAACATTGATATTTTGGTGGGTCTGCATAAATGAATTATTTTTAAAAAGGCTTTTTATCTGATGCATCAGTGGAATTAAACGACTTTTCAATTCAGATTAACTGCTTATCAAATTTGTTTATAGCTTCATTCCTAGACGTCTATATCGGTGGCGGTGGTCTAGTGGTAGGGTACTTGCCTATGGACATATGGATCAAGAAGTCCCAGGTTGGAATCCCACCTCTGGCACTACCACCACTGGGTTCCTGAGCAAGACCCTTAACCCTGAGTTGCTTCAGGGGGACTGTCCCTGTAATTAGGACATGGAAGTCACTCTGGATAAGAGCATCTGCTAATTGCCACAACTGAAATATCTTGAGCTCTGGGAGGAAGTGCAACAGATCAACAAAATTAATTATTCTTACGACACAGCTGCGTAAACGTTTAATTCTTGCATGATTTTTTTACAGTTCAACTCAGCCCTCTAATGTGAGCGGCACATTCCCTACATGGCAGTACTGCATTCAAAGCAAGTCTGAAGTCTGAAGGTTTATCAGTAAATCAGCACTGTTTGACCAAAGCAGTAAAGAATGCAATTAAAGTCTCAAACTGGAACTGTAATATACACAAACAGAAATAGCCTGGCCCAGCCAGAGGAAAAAATTAAGAGAAAGAACAATAAAAGGCAATGACTGTGGGACCGCACATAGAGCAAACATTTCATTGTTCATGATGTAATATCTTCTTCTCCCACAAAGACATGGCAATCATTTTCTCACACTCGATTTCTCTCTTTCTATTTCAGACACATGCACACACACACACACAGCGTCTTTACCCCATTAACTGTCAGAACAGGAAACAGTTTCTACTAGCAGATGGTTGGCTCACTGTGATGAAGGAGCAGTAAATGTGGCTTGTAAAAATGATAACTGATAAAGATGAGAGCATGTAAGAGGAAGAAATAGAAAGGATAGAGAGATAGAGAGAGAGAGAGAGAGAGAGAGAGAGAGAGAGAGAGATTGAACATGTTATAGGTCCAGCTGCTTAAGGATGAATACACACAGCAAGAATGAGTGCTTATGGTACATTTAACAAGATGAACAATAGACTGTATCTATGGAGAAACTGTCCTCTCTACTGTGCAGAGGGAGGAAAAAAAAAACACTCACTCACCCTCCCATATACAAGCACACACTGAGTGCCGTGACCAAGCACAAATTTCACACACATGCATACTCCTCACGGAGCAGATGGCTGACTCAGTGGGACAGAGCAGCACCTGAACTACCCATGGCACATACACACACACACACACATTACACACACACACATTCACATACACCTGAAGTTGACTAAGGCTTCCCACTTATTGGGAAATCTGAGTAGCACTCTTACTGTCCTTCCTGCTGATTAAGATGCCCATTCAATCTTAGGAGAGCAGTGGCAAAGCCAGTATTAAGCAGATAGTTCAGTCAAACATCTGACTTAGACAGTTCTCCTCTTACCCTAAAACGTAGTTGATCAATCAAAACTGATAATTCATCCTGGTCTGAAGATTCTTTACACCGAAGCTAACAATTAATAGATGTAACCTGCAAGCCTTGACTTGATTCAAATGTGTTCAGTTCCATCCACCTACCAGCCATCCATTCGTCCCTTCCTCCATTATCTCACCTGCTTATCATGGTCAGGGTCTAGGGGAGCTGAAACCATTCCCAGCATACATAGGCCCAGAGCTGAAGAAACACTGGACAGGTAAACCAGTCTGTTACAGGGCAGACACAGAGACAAACACACTCAGGCCCACCTAGAGGACAATTTGACATCTCCAGACATGCATGTCTTTGGACTAGAGAGGAAAATCAGGGAAAGCATGCAAACACCACAGAGGACCCAGGTAGGAATCAAACCCAGAAATTGGTTCCAAATTGATAAACAGCGTTAAACACAGCACCACCTTTCCTTATCAGTTCACATAAAGTAACAATTATATATTATATATAGTAAATAAATAACTTAATGGAAAGTTAGTTAGTTATAAATAGTTAGTTATGTACTCTACAACCAAGTATGATGCCATGAAACTAACTTTTATTCTACTTAAATTTATTTATTTATCACTGAACTGAAACGTGTCTGTTGGTGTTACTGTCATCATCATTATTTCATCAATTCAAAAAACGTCCAAACTGCACATTTCATTCCAGCAGCACTGATATAAATTTGCTAGACACTAGCCAGATAGAATTATCTTCATCAGTAACCGTTAACACTACAGCAGAGAGTGCTGTAATAAATAAAAGAGGTTTAATGACACACACTATAAAAATGTAAAGTCATGCCAAAAATACAGCCAGAAACACATCTCTGGCCAGGTGTGTGTCGAATTTCATCCCCCATATATCGGTGTACAGGATACACCCACGTAATATTTCGCTAAACAAACAAGAGAGGAAGGTGACAGTCGATAGGATCATTTGATTAATTCCTGAATTTCTGTTTGGAAGGGCTTAAAAGGCTACTGTGCTTGTGATACAATTCTATTTGGAAGCACAAAGTCTTTTACACACCCAGACAGGCAACGATTTTGGCTCAACTAGTGTGTAACATGGATGTATAGAAGAGCATTTGTTTGCAGTTAACACCAGCCATGCTGAATATTTACTCAGCCCTTTAAAAGCGGTTTCCCTCTTTGCTTGTCAACATTCATTCACATGAATGGCCCCTTCTCTTCATATAAGCTGCCTTGTCAGTAGCAGGGCGAAGTTGTATGGGTGGGTTTTGCGGTGAAGGCTTCAGGCTCTGACCGTCCCAGACAGAGAAATGGGGTTAACTTAGGGGTATGTGCTGGGTAGAAGGGTGATTCCTCCTGGGAAAGTGTGTTTCATCCACAGGCCTGTTACGCTCTGGATGAATGCATCGCCTTCTGCTGGACCTCCAGCATGGATTCAATTTTTTTTTTTTTTTTTGCTTTTTTTCCTGTCATGTTTTATGTGCTTTAATCTATCAAAAACTGACAGGAAACTATTTTGGTATGATTTTTTAAATAATCTAAAATAAACAAGTTGGTGCAGTAAAAGTGCTTTTAAGAATGATAAATCAATATTACCACTGGTTTAACTGGCTCTTTTGTGGCTTAATCAAAAAGCAATGCAAGCTGAAATGTAGAGAATGCCCAAAAAAAAAAAAACATAAACAGGTATTTTGATTGTCTGGATTTATGCATGGTTGTGACATCACAGTTATTTCAAAATATGGTCAGTATGAACACACGATTTCGAATCCTCCAGTATTTGAGTGTTTTCCATGATATGGTCCCTTTAATGCAGTTTTCTGGGTGCACATCATTCGGAGTGTACGGCCTGCTGAGCAGTAGCAATTCCATATGCCAGCTGGCGTTCTTCTGTTCATGGATGTTTTTAATCTCGCCTGCAGAGAATGGATTCAGCAAAGGATATTCATGAACAGTCAAAGAAACCCATAAGATGATTTATTTCTCTGTCTGTATGGTTCGCCCAAAACAGGTGAAATATATTTAAATAAAGGCAGATCTTTTGACTTTAACCAAAGTCAAATTCAATGGAGAGACAAAACAACCATAAATGTGTCACTGTTCAATTACAAGACAGTACGTTCATCCAGACAGCAGCTACAGCGAGCAGGCCATATCCACAAGTGCCCCACTTTCAATCACATTCTAGTAAATGACAGGCCACAGAAAGGGCAGACAGGTGGATAGTGTGATAATGAAAAAAAGAAGTAAAACAGAGGTGGGGGTGCTGGGGGAGCAAAGCAGTGGCTGAGTTACCTATTCCTGAAGAGGAGTAGGAGTTTTATTTCACGCAGTGAATAAGAGAACGAGTGAAAGAGAGACACAGAGAGAGAGAGAGAGAGAGAGAGAACACCCTCTGAACACACACACACACACACACACACACACACACACACACACACAGTGTCAGCACATCGTCGGGGATACTTATCTTTGGGGTCTTATCAGGATGAATTATCAGAAGGGTGAAGAGAGTTGATGCTTACAGCACATCAAATAACGGTGAATCATCCCCACTCTCTCTCTCTTTCTGTCTCTCTCAAACACACACACACATACACACACACACACACACTCACATTATTTGTAGTGCACACTCATTTCATTTATTTGAAAGTCAAGCAGATAAACGCCGTTCATCCTGAATTTACAGCACTTTTTGAAATCGGGGGTATTCGTGTGTGGGGGGTGGGGTTGTACCTTTTCACTTCTGAGAAGACTTTACACTAGATGTTTAGATGTTTAAACACTGATGTGAGAAAAAAATCATACAGCCACAAGAGCATTAGAAAACAAGATCACAAGAGGTACTTAAGATGCAAAAGTCTCATCCCAAAGGTATGAGCTCTATCATTCCAGTGAACACAGCTCCAGTCTCGCCCGGCGTCTCAGGGAGGCATTTAAAGTGATTCTTCTCGCACAGCAGTAGATGGTGAGTAGAGCGATTCCACACAGACACACACAGACATTGCACTCTGCAGCCTGAATCTATACACAGCCTCTCCAGATGCATGTGTAGTAAGTTTTAGAACCACTTTTAGTGTGCTGTATGGTTCCATATGGAAATTAATAGGCCAGACATCAGCTCCATTAATTATCAATGGCTACCACCTGCTAACCTGCATACACTCAATCTGCTTATGAAGAGAGAAAAGAGTCTTTATGAATGGGAGAGAGTCAGAGACAGAGAGTGCACATTAGGAGGGAAGAAGGAGGTGTAGGGGGGACAGAGAGAGAGAGAGAATGAGAGAAGGTTCTGTCCTGTTATAGAGGGCAGCTTGCATAATGTAGCCTTTGGTATTTTGCCAGATTGTGTAAAGAGAAAAAAAGGTCATATGAGCAGAGACACCGGGACTGAAATTCAGAGACATGAGTTCCACCCGGCCTAAAGCCACAGTCCTCTAATACACACTGTGTGTCTGTGTGTGTGTCTCTCTCTCTCTCTCTCTCTCTCTCTCTCTCTCTCTCTCTCTCTCTCTCACACACACACACACACACACACTCACAAACACACACACATACACACAAAACATTCAACTACATACAGCTACTAAACTGTCCATGCAGTTTGTTGAGCTCAGTACTCCAGAACATCACATCTGAAATGAAACGATGAGGTTACATGCCAAATGTCAGCTTTTATTCAAGGGTCTTTGAAGGAGCATTTCACTTTCACTTTCACTTTCTTCAATTGAATAGCAGCAACTTCCCCATGTATCTCTGCATTTCCTACAGTGCAAACACAACAACAGGTTTTTTAGAGTGCTCTCAAAAACTGCACACAAGTGTATAGCAGAAAATGTGGGGTATGAATTTGTAAATGAGCCTCTGTAAATTTTTCTTGGGTGCTCCGGTTTTCTCCCACAGTCCAAAGACATGAATATCAGGCAGACTGGAGATGCTGAATTGCCCCCAGGAGTTTTTTGTCTGTGTGTCAGCCCTGTGTTGGACCAGGGTGTTTCTTCACCTTTGCAAGTCTGGTTAGAATAAGCAGCTCAAGTAAAGGATGGAGGGATGGCTTGGGAAAAAAGCCTGATGTGTTTCACATCAAATGCCTAAAAGTAGGTGAAAATGAAAGGTGGGCAATTCTACTGCAATATATTTAAATAAAAACTTGTGATTACAAAATCATGCTTTTGAAAATCTACACCTTGGACAGTGTTTTCCCAAAAGCTTTCTTTTACTTAAGGAATCAGAATAAAAAGTGTTATCATAAATATGAATATGCCTGGAGACAAAGCATATTCTTGGGCTAAATGGTCGTCTGTAGAGAATCTCATTGCCTGGCTAATTCTAGGACCGCAAGCTTCGTGTCTGAAACCAGCCCACTGTGAGTCAGCCTCTGAATGAGAACAATGCACTTGTTAATTGCTTATAATGTTTTAACGCAGCACTTTAGAGGCTTGTATGTGCTAATGGACAAATCTAATAGACTTTAATGGTGAATCGTCTGCCAATTTGTCAATAAAATATAAATTAGGCTCAGCATCTGTCGTTTTAAGAGATAATAAAGTCAAGCACAAAAGATTGTTTTGTACTGACATGGGAATTAAGAGCCTGGTTCTCCTAGAAGATCTCTGTTGTCTCCATTAGCTGGAAAAGACATGTTCCACGAGGATGATCTGGAGTCTGGAGGCTGAATCCTGAGGTTTACTGGTTTGTGTCAGAATGGCTGAAGCTGATCTGAGGGCAGTGTCTTGGCAGGCCTCATGGCCACCCATGAATTAAACATGCAGGCCCGCTTCTCAGCAGGCTGGCTGGAGCCCTGGCTCTCCTTTCAGTCTCAGACTCTATTGTGGGAGCAGCAGTTCAAGTGGTCCAGAGCGGTCAGGAGCCACTCCAACCCTGAATAATTAAACCACATTTTCAAAGCTCGCTCTCACCCTTCAGACAAAGCCAGAGTAAAGTACACCATGTGACATACACTGTGTGCAAAATTATTAGGCAAATGAGTATTTTGACCATACCATCATTTTTTTGCATGTAACATTTATGTTTACATTTACAGCATTTAGCAGACACTCTTATCCAGAGCGACATCCATGTCCTAATTATTGACAAATTGGAAAGTCCCCCTGGAGCAACTCTGGGTTAAGGGTCTTGCTCAGGGACCCAGTGGTGGTAGTGCTAGAGGTGTGATTTGAACCCGGGACCTCTTGAGCCATTGGTCCATAGGCAAGTACCCTACCACTAGACCACCGCCACCCTCCATCTCCAACTCCAACTCCAACTCCAAGCTGAATAAACTTGAATGCTAATTGGATTTAAGCAGATCAGGTGATGTGTATTTGTGTAATGAGGTAGGGTGTCACCTAAGGAGATCAATACCCTACATCATGGTGTGCAGAATTATTAGGCAGCTTCTTTTCTTCAAGCAAAATGGTCCAAAGAAGTGAGATAACTGACTCTGAAAAGTCAAAAATTGTAAAACGTCTTTCAGAGAGATGCAGCACTCTTGAAATTGCTAAGATATCAGGGCGTGATCACAGAACCATCAAAAGGTTTGTTGCAAACAGTCAACAGGGTCGCAAGAAACCTGTAAAGAAAAAAGATTCAAATTAACTGCCATAGATTTGAGAAGAATCATACGTGATTCTATTACAGATTATTTCAACATTTGATGACAGTAATATTTTCTTGAATCCAATTAAAAGTATTTAAGAATAAAAGTTTTTTATGATGCATAGGCATCAAATTCACTATTGATATTGGAAACATCTTTCAAGCTTTTCTGAAAAAAAAAAATGTATGATGTGCCTCAACTTTTGACAGGATCTGCATTTCTAAAAAATCAGTATAAATCTAAAACACAAATATTGCTTTCATTTTTGCTGATTATGAACTTAGTAGTTTGCATTCTAAAACAAAAAAGGCAGTATTTATAACAGACCAAAACCAACAGCATTTAATACATTTTAAGCTGTCTGTGTAATTTTTCTAAAATCTCTTCATTACAATGCAAGAGGTAAATTCTCTTCAGAACTTCAGAGATCAGTTTTAACGTTGATTCCCCATTTTTGACTTGGTGGCTTAACACTGCTCTGCGGCTGATGAAAAATAAAATTGGCATCACAAGCAAAGCTGTGTCTGGTTTAAACATCCTGTTTTTCAGGCTTGATGTCAACTGTCATCACTAAAACTGTCACAAAATGGCTCATCTGGCCCTTGGGCCAAGTGAGTGCCAGGTCAAAGGAAGCCAGCAAATTTGAACCCTTTTCCAACCCACTCTTCTTTTGTGCATAGCAGGCAAAAAAACTGCAGTTTTGGGAAGTGTATCCAGGACAGTGACAAAAACAACATCATCACAGAACAAACGCCTCGTGACAAAGTTCAGTTCTAACCCTAATTTAAAGCCAAAAGGAAAATATGGTCAAACTTACCCCAGACTAAGGAACAGTGATGTGCATGTTGACTAATTTAGATTTTTCGGCTTTCATTAGAATAATGAACAGGTATTCAGATAACTGCTGCCAGTTTTTTAATTACAAATTAATATATCATCTAGAATATAAATAAAAAATCTAAACATTAGAGCTGGGGGTCCATTTTTAGCAGTTCACATTTGAAAACATGTCTCATTTTTTAAAATTAGCCATATTCTGGTCACTGCAACAGACTAACAAAGGCTGCTTGCGGTTACCTGATAGGTATACTGACACTAGAGCCAACAGATACAAGGGTTGACGGTGAATACTCATGGGATTTT